>MIQA02000338.1:18733-29653 GCA_001887855.2 Sclerospora graminicola | reverse complement strand
CGTGGGACACAGGCCCCCGGACCAGCCCAGTACTATGCGAGGGAGCCGAGTGATGAAGACATGGAGTCGGTGCAGTCCAAGCAAAGTGAACCCCATGCCGCCCCGCCGAGCCGCCAGACAGGTCGCCGGACCGGACGTCGGCCAACGAACAGGAAGCTGTCTCTCAGCGACGTGGATATGGAATCCGTCAAGTCGGCCAAGTACCATTACGATCCGGATGACCTGGATCTGGGGATGTCCCGCCGAGCCCATATGGCCTCGGCCCAAGCGTTTGACGCGGATTCGGGAGCGATAACGAGGGTGCGAATGTCGGCCACGTCCGAGCTGAAAGACTTCACCGGACGCGACGCGGACGAGGACCAGGCCCGAGGATGGTTGAGCAAGACGAAGTCGGCATTTCTCAGAGACCGGACGTTGGACTATGAGAAATGCCTGATCTTCGGGGATTTGATGAAGGGCCCAGCGAAAAACTGGATCCGACAGCTCAGCCGGAAAACCCGAGGAAATTGGAGGGGATTGGCCGGTGATTTCGAGGAACAATACTGCGGAGCTGGAATGTCAGCGGCGCAACAATATTTCCACACCAAGAAGCGAGCGGATGAGACCCCCCTGGAGTATCTCCATCGTTTAAATGTCGCTGGCATGAGAGCGGATATCCCCGTCAAGGAAGACGCCAGCCGGTCGAAAGCCGCTCGTGAACACGTGGAACATTTCATCAGCACGTTGGACGATCGGGAGCTAGCAGACCAGCTGGCGTTACTGCGGTTGAAAAATACGACGGAGCTGGAATTGACGTTGCGCACGTACCTAAGGGCGAAGAAGCGAGGCCCCAAGGCGGCAGTCGGAACCGGCCGTTTCAAGTCCCGATTTAACGCGGATCAAGGAGGCCGGCCGCCATCTACCAGGATGGCCCGAGCCGTCCGCATGGTCGCCCGAGAGTCAGACGCGACCAGCTCGGAAGAGGAGTATCAGCGATCTGGGGGCGAGTCTGAGGAGGAACAGTATCGGTACCTTTTCTCGGCAGAAGCCAGTCAGCCGTCCAGGCTGCCAGCCGGTTCCGGTCAGTCGAAGAGTTTTCCGGCTCGATCTGACCAGGATTACCCCAGGCGCAAGTGCACCCACTGTGGGTCCATCAAGCATGACGACCGGAGCTGTTGGAAGTGGCTGACGTGCAAGAAGTGCGAGAGGAAGGGACACCCGGCGGAACACTGCCTGTTCACGTGTAAGACTTGCGGGGAGGTGCATGAGGCGGGACTGTGCCCAATTGAAGAATTCTACAACCTGTTGAAGAAGTGGTACGTCCCGACCAAGCATTCTGGAATGCTGCCGCCCGGAGCGGAAAAGATGTTAAACTAGATCGCTCGCCAGGTTGGAATCTGGTTCGAGCCGAGCGGTCTAGTGTTAGTATCTATGCATATGTCGATAAAGAGGATAATCAAGAAGCAAACCAAAGGATAACCGACAATACATGTAAGTTTGACGATTACGTCACCCGGTCCCCGGCCGGTACGGCTGACCCCTTCCTGGTGAGCAGTATACGGACGGATGAGCATTCCCGGTCTGAAGTGCGAATGGAATTGAACTTGTTACCTGGCGAGTCGCGAGGTTATTGGAAGTATCACTCGCCGGATAAATGGTTCAAGCAGGCCAAGGCGGATGGAAAAATCAATAACCAGGGAGCTACCAAGCTGTTCGACTCTGGCGCAGAAGTGTCTATCGTAGACACCACCTTTGCTCGTAAGGTGGGGTGTGAGATAGACGAGACGAAGCGGCAGGAATGTATCGGCATTGGAGAAAGTTCATACATGCCCCAAGGAAGGACAAGAGTCAAGATTACGTTAGCTGGGTCTTTGGTATATTATTTTACCGCCTGGGTAGGCAAGTTGGCCGGGCAGGATGCAATTTTGGGCATGGACTTTATGGTCCCGGCCGGCATACGGCTGGACTTATCGCATGGAACATTGACGTTGCCGGACGAGGTACAGATCCAGCTGGCCGGCCGGCGGCCCTTATATGGCGCCCACGTCCAGTTCCTCAAGCTAGGTCAGTTTGTAACGGTGCCAGTGGGAAAAGCGGTGGAAGTAATGTTACGACCACACGACCGGCGGAGTAAGTTATGGCTGACAAGGGGCGAATGCTGGGTACCATCGTTTGTTAAAGGGGGTGGTCATCTCAACTTCATAAGCGTGACCAACATCTCTGAAAAGCCCCTCACCTTGCATGAAGATGTGATTATTGGAATGTGGCTGGCCGAGGATAAAGTGCCCCGCCGGCCGGGCTATGTCACTGTTGGCTCAAGACGCTATATCGAGTGGCAAAACCTGGCCTTTCAGGCAACCACCGATCTAGTCAGCGAAGAGGAAGAATTAGAAGAGGACCAGACTCCGATGGTGGATAAACCCGAGTACCGGACCCCTTCTAAAATATTGACGCGGAGCCGGCCGTCGCCGGATCCGGCCGAATGTATTGATCGAAGCTACGCCCCGATCGCGGAACTGGTTTTGCCCACTCAGAGGGAGACGGACGAACGACAGGGTCGGGAGAAAGGACCAAGCAGAGTTGCATATGCGGTCAACCCCGATGACGGTTGGTTTGACGACCGAAGTGAAAGCGGATCGGCCCAGCCGGCCGACCAAGATCCCGAAGCAGCCGAAGCCGATCAAGTCTGCATTCATGAAGGGGGCGAGCTATACGTTGAAGGCATGGAAGAGCAGATGGCGGTGTTACCTGAGGTGACCCCCTGCCCCCCAGCGGTCACTATCGACGATCTACAAGTGGGAGACCCGGATGTGAACACCCCGGAGGAGATCAGCAGATTGAAGGATATTATATGGAAAAGACGACATCTGTTGATCGGACCAGGGAACGCACTTCCTCCGGCCGCCCATGGGGCGGTATGTGATATTGATGTGGGAGGCGCCAAGCCGGTCGCACAGAGATGCCGAAGAGTCGCCCCCAGTATCGGGAAAAGCTGTCAGAGCTTATCAAGGGTTTGCTGGCCACCAAGATAATTCAGCCGTCCACCTCGCCATGGGCTTCGCCCATTGTAATTATTATTAAGAAGAATGGGGTGGATATAAGGTTGTGCATCGATTACCGGCTGGTGAACCGGCTGACTAAGCTGATGATTTATCCGATGCCGCTGATAAACGACCTGCTGGAGGACTTGGATAAAGTTTTGTGGTACTGCTCATTGGACATGGCCAGTGGATTCTGGGTGGTCTCTATGACCGATCGTGCACGGGAGATCTCTGCGTTCGTGACGCCTTTCGGGTTGTTCGAGTGGAACCGGATGCCGTTCGGTCTGAAGAATGCCCCGCAGATTTATCAACGGTTGATAGATAACGCGCTGTACGGACACTTCAAGATCAAGGCGGATCAAGATCCGGCTCTGGTCGGGGATGTGTTCACCGAAGGTGACCCGGACCCCGACCCAAAACCTTCAGTTTTGGGGCGGCGGTCTTACATTGATGACATTCTCGTTACGGCAACTACCTGGGATTTACTGTGTGACAAAGTGGAGAAGTTGATGATTACGTGTGAAAAGTGGAATCTTTCGATTAGTGTGGTTAAGAGTTTCTGGGGAAAGACTAAGGTGACCTATCTGGGTCATCAAGTGTCGATTGCCGGATTGGAGGCTAACCCGAAGGATTTGGAGTCCTTGAGTAATCTGCCTTTCCCGCGATCCCTAAAGGCTATGCAATCCTTTTTGGGCAGCCTGAATTATTACAGTCGGTTCATCGAGGATTTTGCAGTCTATGCGGCGGTCTTGTATGAGTTGCGGGAGGTGGATTACCATAAGCTGAGAGAGCAGGATAGGCAAGCGGAGACGCAAGCCGGGCCGGCAATTTCAGCCAATGAGGAAGCGCCCTTTTCGGTTATTTCAGCCAATGGGGAAGCGCCCTTTTCGGTTATTTCAGCCAATGGGGAAGCGCCCTTGTCCCATCCTAGACAAGCGACCGGCCGCCGGACCCCGGCGCGGCCGGCCCGGACGACCACATGACCCGAGCGATGGTGGCTTTTGGTATGTTAAAAGCGAAGATGGCGACCACACCGGTCCTGAAACATTTCGATGTTAATAAGACTCCGGTGGTCATCATCTACGCTAACAAGTGGGCCATCTCGGCCGCTCTCGTGCAAGATCATGACGGAGTGTACTGCCCCGTGACCTTCACCAGCCGGACCCTGAAAGTTAATGAAGTTAATTATGGGTTGGTGGATAAAGAAGTTCTGGCTCTATTACGGATCTTGGATGTGTGTTATACAATGCTGGTGTCTCGGCCTATCAAAGTACTATCCAGACGGTCGACCCTATCATGGCTCCTGACGGCGAATGGAATTGACGGCCGGCTGGGGAGATGGGCGGCTCTGCTGTCTCAGTGGTCCCTCGAAGTGATTAAGTGTACTAAAGGGGAAGAGGAAATATTAGGTACACTGGCTGCCAGCATTACCCCCAGGGCGGAAGTGGAGGAAGCACTGATAGCGATCGCACCTCGGAAGCAGCCTCGACAAACTATCGTATTGCCGCCACCAACAGTGGGACCCACGGAGGAACTAATGGTTTTGAGTTTCGATGGGTCGGCGAGTGTAAAGAAAGGGGTCGGGGCCTATAGTGCCATTTTGTGGAAGCTGCCCGAATGGAAGGCGATCGCGGCCGCCTCGGATTTCACGCCTGGCATCACGGTGAACGAAGCGGAGTATAGAGGACTGCTGCTTTCCCTAGATCTGTTGGCTGGCCGGACACAGGGGCGGATCATCATATGCGGTGATTCCAACCTAGTGATCCGGCAAATCACCGGAGAGATAGATTGCAAGGCGCCGCGGCTGAGACTGTTAAATGATCGGGTTATGTCCGCCTTGCGGAGATGGCCGGAGCACGAATTGCTGCACGTCAAACGAGACTGGAATAAGAGCGCGGATCACTTGGCTACGCTGGCCATGCGCGACAACGTAGGGGTAACGGTTTCCGATCCGGCTCTGTTATCAGACCTGACGGAGATCAACCGGCTGCCCGAGATCATCCATCCAGCCAACACGGAGGAGATAATCCGGGTGAACGCTGTTACCCGATCGCAGAAGCGTCGTTCTTCAGCCGATGGCCCATTATCCCCAGAAACAATGACCGAGGGGATAGTTCAACAGTTGCGAGCAGAGCGGATTCTCCAAGCGCAGAACGAGGAAGCGTGGATAGTGGATCTCAAGGCGTACCTTAACGGAGACGTGAATAAACTGACTGCTGAGCAAGCTAAAGAATGTTTCAAGTTGGCCCCGGATTATGAAGTGGACGAAAACGGGCTACTGTTCTTCTACCGAGATGCCGACCAGCCGGAGATCGAGAGAGATAGATCCGCTCGGCTAGTCGTACCCGCTACTCTACAGCCGGATATTCTCCATCACTACCATGTGAGCTTGGAGGGGGGACATCAGGGCATCGGCCGGACATATCACAAGATTAAGACACATTTCCACTGGCGAGGGCTTTACCGTAGCGTTCAGGCCTACGTGGGGAGCTGTCCAGATTGCGAAACCGGAAAAGGCCGGCCGACCATTAGAGGGCGGTCGCCTGGAAATATACAGGCCACCTATCCTTTTCAAGTTATTGCGATGGACCATATCCCGTCTTTACCCAAATCTCGAAACGGGCATACAGAGCTGCTGATCTGGACGGATTTGTTTACCGGGCTGGTTATAGCAAAGGCCAGCTCCACCCGTACCGCCCAACAGGTTGCGCAAAGTTACGAAGAATGTGTGTTCAGGCGTTTCGGGGCGAGCGAGGTCATCCGGCACGATAGGGAGCCCGGATTTATGGCAGACGTATTCCGAGCTTTCAATAAGATCCTAGGACAGAAGCAGAGCGCCACTATGGCTTACCGCCCGCAGGCGAATGGAAAGGCCGAAAGGATGGTTCAGACCCTAACCAGAGCCCTCAAGATGTATGTGGTGGAGGCGGATCAATGCGACTGGGATGAATATGCCGAGAGACTGGTTTTCGCTCTCAACTCGTCGTACGACCGGGTAAGGGGCGACACCCCTTTTTATTTGGCTTACGGATGGGATCCCCGATCCACTTTGGAAGCCGCCATACCAATAGGGTGCACCAGAAGCCGGGACAGAGACGCCCGCCGCTGGAGGATGGGAGTGCAACGCCACTACTCACTGGCGAGGGAACAAGTAAACGAACGTCTCCGACAAGCAATCAAGGACCGCGCCGATCAAAACAACGACCGCGCCGGGGAACACGGCATCGAGCCCGGCTCCCGGTGTGGCTGTATCTCGATCGGGTCAAGGAGGGCTATGCACGGAAGCTGGCGCATATGTGGCATGGCCCCTTCCGAGTGGCAGAACTGGTCGGGGATCATGCAGTTAAGCTGGTCACGGCCGGCACGGAATACAGTGTTTTCCCGATAGTACATGTTTCCAAGTTGAAGTTGGTGAAGCATTTCCCGGACCGCCCGAATATACGCCTTACGGGGGAAAGCGACCGGTTGGATTTCGATGAAGCTCTGCTGCCGGAGGACAGTTGGGACAAGCCGTTAGACCCGGATGAGTACGAGGTAGAAGAAATTTTGGACGTCCGGAACGGACGGAAAACCCGGTTTGGGCGGATCCACAGGGAGTTTCTCGTGCAGTGGAAAAATTGCGAGGAGCGGTCGTGGGTGGACGAACTAGATTTAAATTGCGGAGCTTTAATGAGAGAGTTCGATCGCCGGCGGGCGAGCCGGAATCGCTTCGGGGTCATGCAAACCCACGAAGAAGGTGGGACAGAGAACTAGTCCGCCCGGCCCCAGGGCAACAGGCACGGCCGGACCAGCTAACACCACTCAGCCGAGTAATCGGTGGATGGAGCTAGTCGGGTCCGATCGGCTTTTTTCGAAGTTATCTTCGAATCAGTATGGTGCCGGATGGAGTGGTTTTCGGAGTTATCTTCGAATCAGTATGGTGCCGGATGGAATGGTTTTCCGGAGTTGTCTTCGATTCAGTATGGTGCCGGATGGGAGAAGTCAGACGAGGAAGATGAGCAAGCGGTTACTTACGTAAAAAATGGAAAGAAAAGTGTATTATCGAGGTTAACAGCCAGTAACGAATGAAGAAGATAAGGGTATGCAAGGCTAGCCTCGTGGGTCACCCTTGGCGAAGCTCAGCAAAACTTGTTCCGGAGTCGGGGCACGCGGAGGCCAGGGTGACGATCGGGATCCTGCCGAAACTGGTTGCGCCACGGATCTTGTTGGTCGAGCGCATCGAGCGAAGCTTGGAGGGTAGCAACCTGACGCTTACCCAATCCCGGATACCAAGTCCCGCCTTCGGCCGAGATCCCGCTTTTCTCCACCCGGCGGTTGGCCAGATGTAGCATGATAGGGTGGAGAAAAATATCCAAGTCGCAGTGGCCGCGCTGGATTCCATCGACCACGAAGTTGCAGATCTTAGTCCAGCCCTCAGTCGCGCGGTTGCGACGGTTCTTGCGGTCGGCCCGATACTTGGCTAGCCCGGGAGATTCGCGCCCGGCGGCAACGGAAATACAAAGGTGGTGAGTTGACTCCCAGATGGATTGTCCATGCCGGGAGAGGTACTCCTTGCAGACTCCCCGCAACTCCGCGAACCAGCCGACATGGGGCAGGCCGATGTCCGGCATCTTTGTCGCCAGTATGTCCCAAGGTTTCCGGGACAGGATTGCGTTCAGCGGCTCGATCGCCACTAGCTTGGCATTCCAGTCCTCGGCCTTGGGCACAGCGAGGGCCGGCGGGAAGATCCACAACGGCGGACGAGTCAACAACTTGGTGACAAGGGCACCAGTGAGGTCTTGGATACGCAGGCCTTCCAACTGCGCCCTTGACCAAGGGACAGCCGCGGCCAGTTCGAGGGCCGTCATGACCTTCCGGCGGGGAATCCACAACGGAGGAGACTCCTCTGAGGATTCCTTGGATTCGTTCTCGTCGAAGGCGAAGGGGTCCGGGGAAGGCAATTCCTCAAGGTCCTCAGTGGTGGCCTCGTCAGAATCCAGCCCCGATAGGCCGGACGCTTCTTCTCCATCAGGAGAGGCGGTGGACGGACCTCGGGGATCATGAGGGGAGACGCTAAGGAGAGCCGGAGCAGTCGGAGCCTTCGACGAAGATCTGGCAGCGCGAGGACGACGGGAGGACTTTCCCGAAGCCGGTGGAGCCGAGATCGAAGTGGGGCTAGGACTCGGCCCGCAGTCTCCATGGACTAGGGCCGCGCTCACCGGCGCGGCGGACCGTTTGGGCCGTTTGGCTGCCACGGGGCCGTGGAGCGACGCAACCCGACTGGACCGACGTTTGCCTTTGTGCCCAGGCGGATCTTCAGTGGGAAGAGAGAAGCCGCCTGCTCGCCGACTGGCGCTGGCGGCGGGTTAGGGTCTTGAGAAGTGTTCCAAATCCGTAGGCGTGAAACTGTTCCTGTATCACCGGTCGCTGATCCGGGGGCAGAAGCTCCCGCGTTAGATGCCTGGACGGCCGCGGCGGAATCCGCGGCTGACGGAAGAAGGGGCGTGGCGGAAGCGGCTTGACCAAGGTCTCGCGGACAAGCTAAGTCAAGAAGATGCCTGATAGCCTCCCGGATCGGGGCAGGACCTTTCATTAGGCCTCTCACCCGGGACGCCGAAGCAGCTAGACGGGCCCGATCTTCCTTGAGAGAGGACAGGCAGTTCGCACGCTCCTCCGCAAGTTGGGTAAACGCCTCCCGGGCTTCACTCACACCCGATTGGGTTTCAGAGTATGCGGCCTCAAGTTCCCGGATTCGGCGTTGAAGGTCGGGCGATGCATCGGCCGACTGATATAGCGCCTTCTGGTACTTTGTCAGCTTTTTGGCAAGCCGGATCCGGCGAAACTCCAAATTGCCCAGTTTCAACTGCGAACCCTCCAATCGTTTGGAGAGTTTAATATAGCTGTCGTAGCGCGTCGTCAACTCACGCGCGGTCTGAAAAGACTCGATCATCAAGACGCGGAGGTTCATGACGTTTTGGTCTAAAAGCATACACGGAGTGAGTGAGTGGGAGGCGAATCGGAACAGGCGGAAGGTACTTACTTTGGATCTTCAAGGCAGCTACGGCCTTCTGGCTTAGGGCACACTGTGAGTCCGACTGTTTTTGGAGGCGATCTCTCGCTTGGATGAGGTCGGCGCTCTCACTTTCCAGTCGGCCAATTCGGTCGCGAGATTGAAAAGTAGCCAAAACCTCCCGGACCCGGGATTCATCCGCTTGCTGGCTAGCCAGCCGGGCGGTCGCAGCCAACTCGGTGTTTGCTTGCTCTAGGCTGGCTACGTGAGCGGTCAGCGCAGCGACTTGAGCTTGCAGAGCAGCCAGGTCGGGTTGCCCGGGGCGATGCTCTGGGCCGGCCGGATGGGCATCCGGTCCTACGGCCGATGGCTGAGTATTGGCCGGGGAGTGGCCCGGCACAGGAGCAATGGGGGCGTTGTCACGTTCAGACATAGAGGCGGTGAAAATCAAAGTGTGGGGAATGTGATGAGCGCGTGCCTCAACCGTTGTGCGGCTGCGACAAGGCTCAGGGGCGGCTGTGGTGAAGTGCTCCAGAAGTTAACGGACTAATGATGATGGATGCCCGCATCGGATTGGCTGAAATGTCACCCTAAGCCGGATGCCCAGACCGGTCAGTAATAAGATGCAATCGGGGACTGCCTGGCACTCCTGCAAGCGGCCGGGCGGTGCCCGGCTAGAAATCAAGTCGGCGGACCTGACAAGGGGCGAGGATAGTCGGACAAGTGGACTGAGCAGATGGGAGGACTATGGATGTTTGACGGCCGAGGCGCGGATGGCGGACGGCCAAGATGTCGGACTGTTCGTAAGGATGGAGAGAAGGGAGCCTGAAAGAAGAGGATTGTTCTAGTGGAAGGAGTAGGCACCTGGATCGTAGGAGAGGCTGCCAAGGGATTGCTAGCGTCAGCGGCCGAGAGGCGCGGATGGGTGGCTATCCGGCCGAGCCGGCCGGGTACAATGTACCATTCGGACTGGTACCATATGGGTTCGGTGTACCGGCCGGGTTGGTACCATTTGGGGTTGGTGTACCGGCCGGACCGGTACACAAAGTCGGAGTTAGCCGGGTTGCGTTGGGTAAGGTACATGACTGGTCAGCCGTGTTATTTGAGGTAGGTTACACAAAGGGAGTATTGGACATAGGATAAATCAGTATACGTTTCGCTTTCTTAGACACAAGTCGCTTTTATTGGTTCACGGCAGAGGGCTAACAAGGTCCCCTCTTGCTGTTATTGGTTTGCCCGGGGAAGGTTAAGTTAACCCACCGGAAGTCCCCTGACCGGGAGTCGCGGCGACTTCGTATACTCACCTCAAGTCGCCCGTGTTTTGAACACGGTATTAAGTATTGGGAAGTGGTGACATTTTGGCCTTCTGTGGAAGAGTGTGGAGTTGTATCTGCCTCATATACACATTTGGATTCGCCCTTCATTGTTATTGGTTTAGCTGGCCGATTGATTATTCTCGGTCCAGCCGGCACTATACAAACTTCAAGTGTCTTATTGGTTTAGCTGGCCGATCGACTATTCTCGGCCCAGCCGGCACTATACAAAGTTCAAGTGTATTGCCCAACGAGCTCCCCGGTGACGATTTCCGCCCAGGAGCTACCCCTAGTCCTAACCTTCATCTCCCTATTGGACGGATTTACACTTTTCGCCCTAGGGTCCACCAGGAGAGCTAACCACCCAGTACTGACGGGTACACAAGGTGAGCTTTCAACATGCAACATTCGAGCAGTCGCGATCAAGCGGATGGAAGCGACCGATCCAGCCGGCCGGAAGCCGGATCGGATCATGACTCGGATGGACGGAGTACCCCCTCCGGTAGTCAGTCGTCTGGGACCCCCGTGGGCGTTCGCGTCTCAGGAAGATTTTCTGAGAGCGACTACACCACACTTCCGTCCTGGATTTGGAAATCGG
>MIQA02000338.1:0-17544 GCA_001887855.2 Sclerospora graminicola | reverse complement strand
TCAAACTCGTAAGAAGCATCAACACTAGGTGTTGATGGGTGCAACGTATCAGCACTAGGTGCTGATACATTAAGGGCATCAATTAGGCCCTTAACACTAGCGGGTACCGAGTAACCTCGGTACCCTCGTAGCTCCTTTTCGGTAAGACGAGGAGCTCCCTTGGGACAACAAGGGCAAACTAAGTGAGAAGGAATTCCGCAAGAAATTCCTTCTTTAATGCAGGTAAAATGGATAAACTCCATTTTTCCTGAGCGTGAGTGCTTTAAAAAGCGCTCGCGGTTTACGTGAACTTTGCTCACGTAATCGTCGGGGCCTTTATTGTAGTTCTCAACAAAGGCATTTCAACTTTAGGTCAGGGCGTCCTTATCGTCCCTGTTCTTACGCGCCCATTTCCGGTTCGTATAATAACGAGTCTGATAGAAAAGGTCGATAAAGTACCGACGTCTATCATCGGTACTTCGATCAAAGTTATGATTGCGAAGGTCTTCGCAAACATCAAGCGCGTTGATGTCAAACAACAAGTATTGACAATCGCGCTTGGTGTGCCCACCACTTTCGGGCACTAGCGTCCATGGTGGGGTCCAAAACCCCACTTTGTACGGAACATGGCGTTCCGTACAACATGGTGAATCAGAAGCAGTATAAGCCACGTCTGCGCGTTGTTTCTTGGCAGGTGGAGCACCACCTGCCACCTCAAAGTCGTCATCGTCGCTACGACCAGGCGAATGATGAGGACCAGGAGGAGCTCTACGCTCCTCATGCCACCGTATGATGGAGTTGTCGCTGTCAGAATCGACGGCGTCAGAATCCACTTCGCCATCACTTAACGGCGAAGCAATTCTAGCGAGCTTACGCTCGCTAGATACATTGCGGAGGACGGTGACGTCCTCACCCTCTTCTTCGGAGTCAGATGACTCTCCGAAGACAGAATTGGGCTTCTTAGCCACCCGCCCTGCGGCAGGTGAAAGTGCGAAAGATGCCGCACTAGCGACATCTTCCCGCCCTCTTTTAGACACTGCTTCTGCAGCGTTTACTACGAAAGACAATACTCTTCGACGCTACTAATGTAGCGTCGGCATGCGATGTTGGCATGCGATGTTGGCATTTCTGCACGTGATGCAGAGGTGGAAGCTGCGTTGGCAGTATCGGTAGCGTCCATAAGAACGCCGCCGCGTTTCTCGACCATTACTTCTTATGGTCGTTAATAGGTTATAACAAAATATCGTTATGACCAACAAGTGTCACCATTCGATTGGCCAACATTACGTTATCTTATTGGCAAACCACCTTGAGTGGGGGGTGATGTAATGGGGTGCCATTAAATAAGTGATATTTAAGTTAAAATATCACAGTTCAATTTCAGACTTACTGTCTGAAATGCGAATATTGGATTATAAGTTATTATAATCCACCTTGAGAACAGATTCTAATACATTTTTCGAATCTAACAAGTAATCTAATGGTAAAGATATCATTAGATCAATTTTATACTACATGTTACTATAATTAGTCTAGGTCTAATTATACTAGTTAGCTCTTAACCATTCATAAATATATTCACTCTTAAACTTACCTTCTTGTAGACACGTGGCCTTAGATATATACTTAGATATATATTAATATATATTTAAGAGACTAATAATTAATTAATTAAATAGTTTATCCTAAAGTTTGTCTTAACTAAACTAATGAGGACCAAATTACATTTGGTCCTGACAAATTGCACGCTTCCTCACTGCAATTTGACAGTGTAAGCCAGTAACAGCTAGCCTGTTACACAGGGCCAGGGGCCGGGCACCAACCTGATCCCTCGGTACTACGAGGGAGAACTGGGTTAACAACCTGAAGTGCAAAGTTTAAGTCTCATACAGAAGAGATAGTGCCGGACTCTCAGAAGTCGGTAAGAGATCCCAGCCTAAGTTAGAGTCAAAACCGGTATATATATCAGTATTACCGAGAACAAATCAGCGAACCAAACCCGATAGTACAACATCGTCGAAAATTGTATTACCTAAAGATAGTGAGCAAAAAACAGCGCGGAGTGAAGCAGAACAGTAACAGTCGCTGACTAGGCCGACAGCAGAGCAGCAACCGACTAGTCAGCACAGCTCAAAACCATTCAACCAACAACATCTCAGGAGGTTAATAAACACCAAGAGGAACCAGATACACTTCAGTCTAAGAAGGACGATGGATCGCCTACAAATACTCAACATGACCTCAACGCTAAGACAGACATGTCAATCCCTGCTGAGGTAGCCGCACAAGCGGTGCACTCAGTTGAACAGATGATCAGTGCCCTCACTAATGGGACGAGAGAGGCCTCCCAGTCACACCCGAGAGTTCAACGCATGGGGGGACCTGATGCAAGAAACTTTCATCAAGATCCATATCAAAGTAAAGGCTCCAGTCTCACGTTTATCACCTTGTGCGAAGAGGTTGCCGCAATTAAAACCAAAAGAAACCGAGAGACTCCTCGACCTTTTTGAAGTGATTGTTATTAAGAATAAAAAGGATTGGTCACTATGGAAAACAACGCATCATAGGAGCCTCACTAAACGATCAGAAATCCAGCCTCAAATTCGAGACTATGTTGTGGGAATTATTAGGGCAAGAAAACGTTAAAAACGCTACCCCTGTAGCCACACCTTTAAAAGATTGGGCTCAGAAGATTTCAGGAGGTAAATCAAAGGCTTACACCCAAGAGACTGTGCAGAAATCGTTTCTCTTTAAAACATGTGTGTACTCAAGTACCGAAATTGACGATTTGCGAAAATTCTGTGAACAAGACTATGGAAGAATGTGCCGCAAAAATGCCGAGAAGGAACCAAGTCGGAATGGATTATAGTTGAAGGACTAGTCGAAGGCAATATATTAGCGCGACAGTTACCGCAATTTATAAAGCGTATCATGTCATTTGGAGAACAAGTGAGGTTAGTTCAAACGATACGGGCACAAGAGGAAGGTTGCTTAGTATTAGATCTCCAAGGTGAAAGTCCTATTAAGAAAGCGTTTTTGAACACAAGAAGCAGACAGGAGAGTATTGCCACAGCAGCCACGGCAAGAGGATTTGGGTCAAAGGAACTATGGGCTGTGATAGCTCAAGTGAAGACGATCAGCTACAACGCAGCGAAACATGCATTATATTTTAATTTTTTACACATGACATTGCAGAAAAATATGTTAAATCATTCAACCTTTCGTCGAATGGATAACCTCATCAAAACCATGCATAGCAAGAAACTCAGACAAAAAGGAAGTGCATGGGATCAACAGGTCGACACTAATGGAGAAAAGTTTGGTCATCAAGTTATACATGTATACTCAAGAATATAACCAGATCGAAAGACTTGGTGAAATTTTATGCAATGTTGCACAAAATTATACAAGTGGAGTTTCAGGTGGAGGATCTGGATAAGGGCGGACCTTTTTTGACGACCTCAAATGAATGGGAACTGCCTTTTTATGGAATCATGTCCTCAAGCGCTACAGGGCGTATTACGAGTTGTATTGATGGACATGATTGTTATGGTTCAGCATCCCTCAATGCGTGGCAGGCGTCAATGTTTACGTTGGGGTATGGAAGGTCATCCAATAAGAGCCTGTACAGAATCTATCACAATCTTACAACAAAACCATTGCATTCATATTACGTCAGAAGCGATTCAAACGTTAGAATTGCCAAATCCGACGTTCTCAAGTATGGATGATAAAAAAAGGAAGCAGTTGAGACAAATCTTCATCATCAACACCAACTACCAGAGACAACAACGTCCATGGAAGGATCACCACAAAAGGAGGCGGAGGATGGAACAAAAGAGGAGCTAACACACAAGGATGGGAACGATAAAGGAACTGTTGATTCACGAGAATCAGCATCGAAGGAAATTAACGGCCATTCGGCGGAGACGACGTCTGAAAAGTGGAAGGAAACGGACTCAGGAGGAATTCAACAAACAACGAACACTCACAATGTCAAATCAGAGGAAGCTGAGTGGATAACTGTCAGACGATCAGGAGCAACAAACCCCACTCAACCCAAGCGAACGGAGCATCAGAACCGTAACTCAACGAGCAATGGACAATCGATATCCGCAGCAGTCAATGAATCCTTGAGACCACAACAAATGCAATCAGGTAGAATCAGAGGCAAGAGTGTAACCAGGGACTTAACATCGGTATTACCACCTACTAAGGAAATCGAACGAAAATCTCCCGGTACACCGCAACTCATGAACAACCAAGATAGTCGGGCATATCTCAGCCCCCCACACCGAAGGTTAAACAGCATCAAAGAAAAGTGGAAACACAACTGAAAGGGCAGGCAGGGGTTCAATTCAAACAAAAACTAAACACTGATCTTCTGATTAAAGAAAACATGTGTAAGGAACAAGTGAACAGATTATTAGCAGAAGTTGGCAAGCACCAAGGTCACTTACCAAATATTTACGGTTTTGTTTTTGCCGTATTTCCGGTAAAAAACAAAGTAGTCCAGGTATATTACTTTCTCCAAATGTACTAATTACGTAAATTTCCCTCTGTATCATTGTGCTGATACACGCCATAGTGTCATTGCTCTAATGAATGCCTCTTGGATTCTTTTGCTAATATTTTGTCGTAACCCCTGCCAAGACTTAATAGTGTGTGCTTCCGGATTCCATGTGGGAATTTCACGAAATCAATAAGGGCACAATTTAGACATCCCGCCTTCAAAGCTGCCGAAATACTCCATATGATTGTAGGTGAACAAGGGTCGAGCTGCGACGATGCCAGAGCTTGACTTATGGCGTAGACTTGACAGTTTCCTGTTACCGGGGTATTGAGTTCCTGAACTACTAAAATTTGCGTCACTTGTGCGATTGTAGTGATACAGTCTATATTATACCCCGTGACTATAGCTTTTTGTGGTAGGTGAATACTATCTCTATAAATGACTGTATACAACAATTACAGGAGCGGTAATCGCAATATGCTGGAAAGGTAGAGAAATGACCGCTACTAATTCACTTTGACAAGGCTCATTACTCAGCCTTCACATATGGAAGCAGGGGTCCCGATACAGATTCACATGCTAAATCTGACCTGGAGATGGGGAGTAGTGGCAACAGCGACAGTGACAACGATAGTGAAGACTACGAGGATAAGAAGGTACCTTCTTCACTGTGCACCTATCATGACAAATGTAACAACAGAATATCAACAGACCAAGATGTCGATATGACAGACGAACAGTCAGAGAACAGACAGGGCACGTCGTCTCAGGACTGCCCATCATCCCCATCTCAAACCCGTCAACTGACAACATACAGTTGCCACTCTCCCTGGGACCCTGGCTCATGGGAGGGAGACTTCGATGATCTTCTCTCCCGTTTACAAGGCCCCACAATCCATCACGAGCTAAATGTGTAGATAAAACAAATGTGGTGGAGCCGATTTCCAAATCCATGACCGAAGTCTTGGGCGGAATCCGGATACCCACTGGCCCGGACGACCAACTATCGGAGGGGGTACTCCGTCGATCCTGATCAGCATCGGAATCAGATGAATCACCACTGTGATGACTGATCTGATCCTCCCGGTCATCTGGCCGGTCTTCATGCTCGTCAGGATCTATGTTTAACTTCATCTCACCTTGTGTACCCGTCGATCGGGGCTGATTACACTCACTTAGGTGGACTCGGTGACGAAAAGGATGATCTTGATCAGGTCGGAGGGTTTGACCTTCTCGAGACGGGGGGTGTCCTCGGGTGGAAATCTTCACCGGAGAACGGGTTGGGGTCGACACTTATTCAGTATCTAGGCACTGATCAGGAAAGTTCGTCTGATCAGGCCAGCCAATGAGAGAGAGATATAACGAAACCAAGAAAATGCGATCAATCCACGATCTTCCACAGTAATCCACAAACGTTATCTCCACAAAACCTTTACCAATAGTATTAACGTGTTCCAAACACGTGCGCGTTGAGGGTGAGGTTCGATCACCTAAAACAAACCCGTCGGGGGTCTTCCGGTAAGCCAAAATGCGTCTAAGCGCGTCTTAACCGGGAAATAGATGAGCAAGAGGGGACTAATCAACCCTGTGCTCCCAATGACCGCACACGTGGCGGAGCGACTCTTTGCTTTAGGGGGAAAATCTAAACCTGTTATTATATATGCAATGTCCTATACCTGTGTACCATACATCAACTCATGCCTGACCTTTACTTCGAACCTATTTACTTCGTCGCACGGTTGCGTAACACCCTCTTGCCCATCCTGGCTGCACCTTCAAGCTGATCTGTACCGCTTCTGCCCTGATCACGACCCGACTCTTCAAAACATCTTCAACCCATCCTGATCTTCAACAAACGACCTTGAAACCACTTGAGACCTGCTCTTCAACACTTGTCCACTTCATATATAGTCCGACCAAACCGAGAACTTACTTGCCCTTGCATCTGAACGCTGATCAGAGGCTGATCGGCCCTGATCACGATCGGCATAGTGATCAAGCGAGTGATCAGGTGGTGATCGGGCCGATCAGCCCTTGATCACCTCGGGAACGCTCTGGGTCATCATCATCACGACTCAATTCATCTTCTAGGCCATACTTCCGACCTTTATACCCCATCAGGACAACCATAGAACACCGATCTCGACTGATCAGGCCTGATCAGGCCTTGCCACGTCATCTTCGGACAAACCATAAGTTATCATCACTCACGAACACCGATCTCGACTGATCAGGCCTGATCAGGCCTTGCCACGTCATCTACGGACAAACCATAGGTTATCGTCAATCACACAACCTGTCACTCCACATGCCCGACTTCATTCCACATTTAATCTTCATTGCTCGGGCATAACAGGCTGATCAGGCCGTAACTTCGTGTCATGATCAACTTCAACCATTATACCATTCATAGATCGGCTAGACGCCTGCCTTTGACACGTCATGTCAACAGTTACTCTTCTCATATTACATCCACGGGAACTCCACTTAGTAGCCGTAATAACGATCGTGATCGTGATCTCCATCATTCCATCAGTGTCTGGGACTGGGCTTAACGACAGTACTTGGCTGATTTCTCCACATCGTGAATATCCGTTGTCCGCCACCTTTTCATCTTACTGTGATCAGCCTTTTCCCACCCATCAACAGTCATATGTTGATGGGTGTTCTATCGTCACCAAACAACGGCCATGTGTGGTCCACTTCAGTCCCAATATTTCCCGATCGCTTTACCACAGCCGCCCCTGAGACTAACTGCAGCCGCACAACGACTGCAGTTCGACTCACTCACTTTTAAACTTCCTCTCTGGCGATCACCATGGCCGACGCGAGCTGATCTTCTCTTCTTTCTTCGTCTTCTTCGGCTGCCTGCCCGATCGCTGCCTCGCCTTCCGTTTCCAGCTCGACTGCTTCCGCGATCGCCCTGATCACGACTTCGGCGCCGATCACGACCAGCCTCATCCGTCCAACATCGATCCTGACTTTGTATCGTTCATCTTGGAGTCTTCCCGCTCGACCTTCTTTAGATCGCCCCCTCCGTTACTTGGAAAAGCTCGCCCGTCTAATAGATTGATCTGGTCCACTCACGTTGGGGTCCATGGAAGCTTGCCGACTACAGTTGGAACTCCGAAGCGCAATTCCGAGTTGATCTCCCTATATGATGCCAATCGAGCGCTTAATGCCGAATTATTCGATCGCTGGGTCGTAATCGATACCCTGGAACGTAATTCTGCCGATCAGGCTAGCCAGCTGTCGGCTCTCCGATAAGATCGCAACAAACTTGATCAAGATCTGCAGGACATGACAAGTCACGTTCAAAGTTTGACCATGAAGCGTGATCAGCTGTCTAAACGCCGGTTTGGGGCTGATCAGCCCCGACCATCATCGGCATAGCGATCAGCCGAGTGATCGGGTAGTGATCGGGGCGATCAGCCCGAAATCACTTCGAAAACTCGCTGGACCACCATCACAACGACTTTTCCTGTTCACCGAGCGGAAGCGCGAGGTATCAAAGCCGACGGCGGGGAGTGGTATCCTTGTTATGGGCACCTGACTCCGATCGGCACGTTGCGTGATGTCTTGATCTTTGCCGATCACCAAGAACCCTGGCGGAACCAATACCGATCAGGCCCCATGCATCATCCGGCGTTTACGGTTTCTCGTCTGCGCACGAAGTATGGTCCGTGATTGTCGTGATAACCATCTTCCGTTTCGTTCTTTCCATAATCATCAATATATCACGACAACTTCTTGATAACTTTCACATTCCATATCCACAATTCATATCCAGGTACCAATATTGTCTCCATCTTGTATATCGATCGTTCACATGTATGCAAATATAGTTCTCGTGCATTATATATATATACATCCATTGACTCTGAACCAGCTCAACCACCTTGATCTCCACCTGTTCGACCATTTTTGGCTGATCTGTCACAATGTGTAACCCAGACTATTGAGACTCCTGTATTATCTCTTCTGTTAAGCTTTGTCGAGAGAGTGATCTGTTAGGTGGTGATCTGGTTCGCGATCTCGTCATGATCGAGATCTGGGCTGCTTCCTTTTCATCCTCCACACGAATCAGCTCAGGCAGCCTATTGATCTCCACCAGTTCTTCCAGCAATGCTTGATCAGTAACTATTGATCCGGTCTGATCACGCATGGCCATAGTGGCTAGGTGATCTGCGCTCCGATTCCAATCACGTTTCACATGTAAAAAATCATGACTTGGCCATCCACGTAAAACTTTCATAACGCGATCGTTCAGTAGCTTCAAACGTGGTGCTTTACAGTCGATCTCTCCAGTGATCTGCCGAATTACCAGGTTTGAATCTCCACATATGATTACTCTTCCGATCTTTTGCTCCTGCAAGAGATCCAAACCTAGCAGCAGACCACGATATTCGGCCTCATTTACCGTGATACCTGGAGTATAATCTGAACCGGCCGATATAATAGTCCATTCGGGCAGTTTCCATAACAACGCGCTATACGCCCCCACGCCTTTCTTCACACTCGCTGATCCGTCGAAACTTACAACGATCAGATTTTCCTCCGAGCCGACGATCGGTGGGGGTATAGTGATCGATTCACGTGGTTGCTTCCGGGGAGCCACCTCGATCAGGGCTTCATCGACTTCTGATCGGGGCGTGATGCTGGCGGCTAGTGTTCCAAGAATCTCTTCTTCGCCCTTGGTACACTTAATGATCTCCAAGGTCCACTGAGATAACACCGCTGCCCATCGCCCCAGTCTTCCATCTAAACCACTCGCGGACAGTAACCACGCCAAACTAGATCGCCTGGATAATACCTTAATTGATCTAGTTACCAGCATAGAATAGCAAACATCCAATACACGTAATAACGATAGCACCTCCTTATCCACAATACCATAGTTAACTTCGTTCGGTTTTAATGTTCGGCTTGTGAACGTCACCGGGCAATAAACTCCATCGTGATCTTGGACCAGTGCGGCTGATATTGCCCATTTACTGGCATATAAGATCACCACGGGAATCTTCTCCGGATCGAAGTGTTTCAGTATCGGCGTCGAGATCATCTTCGCCTTTAACATACTGAAAGCTACCATAGCTCGCTTCATATGGTCCTCTGATCCTGGATCAGTCCGATCGATCAGTGATCTAGTCTTGAGATCCATTTCAGTAACCTCCACTTCGTGATCAGTCTCAATTGGTGATCTTCCTACCCGATCACGTTCTCGTAGCCCATGATAATCAACTTCCTTCAGTTCATATAGTATAGCGGCGTAAATCGAGAAGTCTTCGATAAATCTGCTATAATAATTCAGAGATCCGAGGAAGGATTGCATGGCCTTCAGTGATCGGGAAAAAGGTAAATTGCTGAGAGCAGCCAGATCTTTCGGGTTTGCCTCCAAGCCTTGGATCGATACGTTATGGCCGAGGTAAGCGACCTTGGGTTGACCCCAGAAACTCTTGACCACACTGATCGATAAATTCCAGCGCTCGCAGGTGTTCAGAAGTCGTTCGACCTTATCGCATAGCATATCCCAGGATGTTGCTGTGACCAAGATGTCATCTATGTATGATCGCCTTCCCAACACTGATCGGCCCTGATCTTGGTCTGGTTCACCTTCCGTAAACACATCATGTAGATCAGTGGCTTCCCGATCAGCACTGATCTGGAAATATCCATAGAGAGCATTGTCGATCAGCCTCTGGTAGATCTGTGGGGCATTCTTTAATCCAAACGGCATCCGATTCCATTCAAAAAGTCCGAAAGGTGTAACGAAAGCCGAGATCTCTCGAGCGCGATCAGTCATCGAAACCACCCAGAAACCACTAGCCATATCCAACGAACAAAACCATAAAACTTTATCCAGATCTTCTAATAAATCATTGATCAGGGGCATCGGATAGACCATCAACTTCGTGAGGCGATTCACCATTCTATAGTCGATACACAATCGAATATCAACCCCATTCTTCTTAATCACGATCACGATCGGTGATGCCCACTGCGATGTTGATGGTTGGATGATCTTTGTACTCAGCAAACCCTTGATCAAATCGGACAACTTCTCCCGGTATTGAGGTGCAACTTTACGACAACGCTGAGCGATCGGCCTCGCATTTCCCACGTCTATATCACAAACAGCTCCGAATGCGGCTGGGGGTAGGGCGTTACCTTTCCCCATCAGTAAGTGACGCCTCTTCCAGATGATCTTCTTTAGCTGATCGATCTGCTCGGGCGTGTTCACTTCGGGATCACCGACCTGTAAATCTTCCATGGTGACTTCTGGCATATTCGGCGATACTTCCGGTAACACGGCCATCTGCTTCTCGATACCTTCAATGTACTGATCGCCACCTTCGTGTATACACACTTGCTCGTCCACCTGATCTACCTTTTTCTGATCGGCATCAGCTTGAATCGCCCCTTGTACGTTACTCGACCGATGGTTTACTTCGGGTTCACCCTCCTCTGCAATGAATTCAGCTGGTTCATCCTCCTTTTCTTCCTCATGATCGTGCTTGGACTCTTCACTGTCCTTTCCGCTAGCTGGGCCCGTTGTTTTCGGTGAGCCGGGCCTAATTATACTCAATATCTGTGGACCTTCTTTGACCCGGCCTTCCCCTGTCGCTTCGATCGATGGCCTCCTGATCAGCAGCTTGGTCGGCGTAGAATACTCCGGCTTCTCGACCATAGGTGAGGTATCTTCATCCGCTAAGTCTTCGTCACTGATCAGATCCGTGGTGGCCTGATAAGCCAGATGCTCCCATTCAATGTATCTTCGTGATCCCACTGAAACATATCCGATCTGTCGAGGTACTTTCCCTTCAGGTAACCACATCCCTAAGATCATGTCTTCGTGGATGATCAGCGGCTGATCGGATATATTTGTGACCCTGATATAGCTTGATCAGCCGATACCCTTAACGAACGTTGGTACCCAACGTTCACCACGGGTCAGCCACAATTTCTGTTGCCGATCACTCGACCGAATCATGACATCGACTGATCGGGACACCCCAATGTTCTCGTACTGACCCATCTTTAACATCCGTACATGAGTACCATACAAAGGTCGTCGGCCAGATAACTGAATCTGCACTTCATCCGGCAGAGCCAGGGTTCCATGAGATAGGTCAAGTCGTATACCGGCGGGTACCATAAAATCCATCCCCAATATCGCGTCCTGACCGGCTAGCCGGCCAACCCAAGCATTAAAATAGTAGACTAGGGATCCTGCCAGGGTGATCTTCACACGTGATCGTCCTTCCGTCATATATGAACTCTCGCCAATCCCAACACATTCTTGCCTCTGGGTACTGTCTATACGACATCCCACCTTACGAGCAAAGGCGGAGTCGATGATCGAGACTTCCGCCCCAGAGTCAAATAAAATAGTGGCTTTCTCATTGTTGACCTTTCCATTAGCTTTAGCCTGTTTAAACCACTTGTCGGGAGAGTGGTACTTCCAGTATCCACGGGATTCACCGGGCAGTAGATCCAACTCCATGATCACGTCCGATCGGGAATATTCATCCACTCTGAGACTGTAGATCGGACACCGATCGATGCAATTTGAATTAGAACATGTATTGTCGGTTATCTTCTTTTCCTCAAACTTATCTCCGCTACCGACATATGCATAAATGCAGAACATAGATCGCTCGGCTCGAACCAGATTCCAACCTGGCGAGCGATCTAGTTTAACATCTTCTCAACATCTGGTGGGAGCATACCAGCATGTTTAGTCGGCACATACCACTTGCGCATCAGATTAAAGAATTCTTCGATAGGGCAGGCGCCGGCGTCATGAAGCTTCCCACAAGTCTTGCACACGAAAAAACAATGATCAGAAGGGTGACCTTTACGATCACATTTTCCACACGTAATTCGTTTCCAACAATCACGATCTCCATGTTTGGTCGACCCACAATGCACACAATTCTTACGAGATCGGTCCTGATCAGGTTGAATACCACCAGGTTTCCGTCCATCCATGCCGTTAAACGATGATCTCGGGCGATACACTGGCTCCGTCGTAAAGATATGACGATACTGTTCCTCGTCCGAGCTCAGACTTGACTGACCACTTTCCTCTTCCGAACCGGAACTGTCCGATTCCTTCGTGATCATCCGAATTGCTCTGGCTGGTCGTGCCGCCGGTATCTTGCCCTGATCAGGGTGTGGCTTTGACCGGTACCGGTTCGATCCTACCTCGACCTTGGGCTGTCGACTCTTGGCCCGCTGCAGCGTCCTCAGAGTCAGTTCCAGTTGCTCTGAGTCCTTTATACGGAGCAGGGCTAGCTGATCAGCCAGATCGCGATTATCCAGAGTACCAATGAAGTGTTCAACATGCTCACGGGCTATATCCGGGTGTCGTGGGTCCTTGATCGGCATTTTCGCGCGTAGACCAGCAACATTCAACCGATGTAAGTACTCGATCGGCGTCTCGTCAGATCTTTTCTTCATGTGGTAGTACTGCCTAGCGACAGACACCCCCGAATTGCAATATTGTTCTTCAAACTCTTCACACAAACGAGGCCACTTCAGACGCACTTCACGACTTAGCTGTTTAAGCCAGTTCTTGGCCGGGCCCTTCATTAGATCAGCGAAGATCAGGCATCTTTCAGCTTCCGGTGTCTTGTCCCTCAGAAAAGCTGACTTAGTCCGGCTTAACCAACCTCTGGCCTGATCGTCATCCATATCTTTGCCAGTGAAATCCTTCAATTCCAAGATCGCAGACATTCGTACTCGGGTGATCGTTCCTGATTCACTGTCAAATGCCTGCGCGGAGGCCATATTCGCTCTACGAGGCATCTCAATGTCCAGATCATCTGGATCGAAATGTTGGCTGATCTCGCCCTCTGACTCCATGTCCACATCACTCCGCGGGGGTGATCGGTGAAATCGGTCCTGGTGATCGGCCTGGCATATCGAACGAACGATTCCGGCTGATCGGACTGATTCCATCTCCACATCCACGGGTCTCTTGACCGATTTCTCAGCAGACTGATTCATATTCGGTGCCGATCGCCATGGTGATCCTTGTCCAGGTGTATACTGAGGCAATCCATATTGATCACCCGCAAATCGGTTCATCATTGTCGCGAACATGGCTTTTAATTGCTCTGGGACCTCCGGCATGTTGGTATGACCAGTGTTGGAGGTCGGATTGGTCTGTGGCACTTCCTGAGCATCTTCAAAACTATCGTCCGATCCGACTCTACCAGGTTCAGGCTTTCTCTTCCTGTTCTGCGACTCGGTCTTGGGGTCGATCTGCTGGATCCCTTTCGGGCCCAACGTCATACGTGTGATCCCAACCGAGGAGTCGGTGGATGCCGCTCCAGATTGTGATGACGATTGGTATATTGACTCGATATCCATAGGATACTCCACCAACTGTGATCGGTGCGAAGGATTTGCGATCGGCGACTGAACCACTGGGTTCGCCCCTAGTAACGAAGCAAGATGATCATACAGGGTGATCATAGATTCTCGGATCGTCTCTTGATCCAGATCAAATAGCATATTCGCGTCGAAAGCACCAGTAGTGAAACCAACCTCGTCGATCTGCGCCAAGAGGTTCCTGATCAGATCAAGTTGACTGCCTGTGATCACCGGCCGGGTCGCTCGACCTTCCAGCTTCCCGATGATCTTAGGCTTGATGATCTTCATCACTGGGTTGGTAACCAGGAACTTGTGAAACTCTCGAAGATAGAACAGTCGTTCCACATCTTGGACAGTGGTCTTCTCGGCTGGTTCGATCTTCTCTTCGTCTTCCTCGAAGATCTTCGGTTTAGGTTTCACATATTTTTTAGGTGGATCGCAATGATCCGCCCCATGTTTTTTCTGTCTTTTTCCATTTTCTTCTTATGCATAGGATCAAGGTTAACACCTCGATCCTTTCCTGGGTTATAGTCAACTTTACTATAACCCAGATCGGCCCCGATCGGGGCCATGTGGGGAGTTATTCCATCTTTAATCTCGACCTGACACTCCACCAAACCAGGTCGATCATCGCTTCCTTTAGAAATGGACAGCATCGGAGGCGATACGCCTTCCTCCAATACACCCGAAAAGTTTCCTCCACCTTGATTTTCACATCTTTTTCATCATCAAAGGAATCACGGTGATATCCTGAGTCACCAAGTGATCCGGGCACGCGCACCATTGTGGTGGAGCCGATTTCCAAATTTCATCCACTTCGTAATCCGGGGCCAGCTTGAAGCATTCTTTAGCTTGTTCGGCTGTCAGTTTATCCACCTCCCCGCTAAGGTATGCCTTGAGATCCACTATCCACTCTTCCTCGTCCTGCGCTTGGACAATCCGCTCCGCTCGTAACTGTTGAACTATCCCTTCGTTCATTACTTCTGGGGATAGTGAGCCAGCGGCTGAAGAACGGCGCTTCTGCGATCGGGTGACGGCGCTCACCCGGATTATCTCCTCCGTGTTGGCCGGATGGATAATCTCGGGCAGCCAGTCAAATCTGATAGCAAAGCTGGATCGGAAACCGTTACCCCCACGTTGTCGCGCATAGCCAGCGTAGCCAAGTTATCAGCGCTCTTATTCCAGTCTCGTTTGACGTGTAGCAATTCGTGCTCCGGCCATCTCCGTAAGGCGGACATAACCCGATCATTCAACAATCTCAGCCGGGGCGCCTTGCAATCTATCTCTCCTGTGATTTGCCGGATCACCAGATTGGAGTCACCACATATGATGATCCGCCCCTGTGTCCGGCCAGCCAACAGATCTAGGCAAAGCAACAGCCCTCTGTACTCTGCTTCGTTCACCGTAATGCCAGGCGTGAAATCTGAGGCGGCCGCGACCACTTTCCATTCGGGCAACTTCCACACAATGGCACTATAGGCCCCGACCCCTTTCTTTACACTCGCCGACCCGTCAAAACTCAAAACCATTAGTTCCTCCGTGGGTCCCACTGCTGGTGGCGGTAATGCGATAGTTTGTCGAGGCTGCTTCCGAGGCGCGATCGCTACAGTGCTTTCTCCACTTCTGCCCTGGGGGTAATGCTGGCAGCCAGTGTGCCCAATATTTCCTCTTCCCCTTTGGTACACTTAATCACTTCGAGGGACCATTGAGACAGCAGAGCCGCCCATCTCCCCAGCCGGCCGTCAATTCCATTCGCCGTCAGGAGCCATGATAGGGTCGACCGTCTAGATAGTACTTTGATAGGCCGAGACACCAGCATAGTATAACACACATCCAAGATCCGTAATAGAGCCAAAACTTCTTTATCCACCAATCCGTAATTGACTTCATTAGCCTTCAGGGTCCGGCTGGTGAAGGTCACGGGACAGTACACTCCGTCATGATCTTGCACGAGAGCGGCCGAGATCGCCCACTTGTTAGCGTAGATGATGACCACCGGAGTCTTATTAACATGTTTCAGGACCGGTGTGGTCGCCATCTTCGCCTTTAACATACCAAAGGCCACCATCGCCCGGGTCATGTGGTCGTCCGGGCCGGCCGCGCAGGGGTCCGGCGGCCGGCCGCTTGTCGGGGCGGAAAAGGGCGCCTTCTCATTGGCCGAAATAGCTGAAAAGGGTGCCTTCTCATTGGGCGAAATAGCTGACAAGGGAGGCATCTCATTGGCTGATATTGCCAGCCCGGCTTGCGTCTCCGCTTGCCTATCCTGCTCTCTCAGCTTATGGTAATCCACCTCCCGCATCTCATACAAGACCGCCGCATAGACTGCGAAATCCTCGATGAACCGACTGTAATAATTCAGGCTGCCCAAAAAGGATTGCATAGCCTTTAGGGATCGCGGGAAAGGCAGATTACTCAAGGACTCCAAATCCTTCGGATTAGCCTCCAATCCGGCAATCGAAACCTGATGACCCAAATAGGTCACCTTAGTCTTCCCCCAGAAACTCTTAACCACACTAATCGAAAGATTCCACTTTTCACACGTAATCATCAACTTCTCCACTTTGTCACACAGTAAATCCCAGGTAGTTGCCGTAACGAGAATGCCATCAATGTAAGACCGCCGCCCCGAAACTGAAGGTTTCGGGTCGGGGTCCGGGTCACCTTCGGTGAACACATCTCCGACCAGAGCCGGATCTTGATCCGTCCTGATCTTGAAATGTCCATACAGCGCGTTATCTATCAGCCGCTGATAAATCTGCGGGGCATTCTTCAGACCGAACGGCATCCGGTTCCACTCGAACAACCCGAAAGGCGTCACGAACGCAGAGATCTCCCGTGCACGATCGGTCATAGAGACCACCCAGAATCCACTGGCCATGTCCAATGAGCAATACCACAAAACTTTGTCCAAGTCCTCCAGCAGGTCGTTTATCAGCGGCATCGGGTAAATCATCAGCTTAGTCAGCCGGTTCACCAGCCGTAGTCAATGCACTACCTTATATCCACCCCATTTTTCTTGATAATAATTACAATGGGCGAGGCCCATGGCGAGGTGGACGGCTGAATTATCTTGGTGGCCAGCAAACCCTTGATAAGCTCTAACAGCTTTTCCCGATACTGGGGGCGACTCTTCGGCATCTTTGTGCGACCGGCTTGGCGCCTCCCACATCAATGTCACATACCGCCCCATCGGCGGCCGGAGGAAGTGCGTTTCCTGGTCCGATCAGCAGATGTTGTCTTTCTCATATAATATCCTTCAATCTGTCGATCTCTTCTGGGGTGTTCACATCCGGGTATCCCACTTATAGATCGTCAATAGTGACTGCTGGGGGGCAGGGGGTTACCTCAGGTAGCACCGCCATCTGATCTTCCATGCCTTCAACATATAGCTCGCCCCCTTCATGAATGCAGACTTGGTCAGCTACGGCTGCTTCGGGATCTTGATCGGCCGTGTGGTGAAGTGCTTCAGAAGTTAACGGACTAACGATGATGGATGCCCGCACCGGATTGGCTGAAATGTCACCCTTAGCCGGATGCCAAGGCCGGTCAGAAATAAGATGCAATCTGGGAGCTGCCAGGCGCGCCTGCAAGCGGCCGGGCGGCGCCCGGCTGAAAATCAGGCCGACGGACGAGACAAGGGGCGTGGATAGTCGGACAGGCGGGCTGAGCAG
>MIQA02000336.1:0-18598 GCA_001887855.2 Sclerospora graminicola | reverse complement strand
ATCCAAGCTGACTTGGTCCTACAACTCGCCTCCGCCAACCGCCGGGCCGATGAAGCTGCCGTTCCGAGATCTTTCCCGGGACCGAGTGATCTTCAGAGACTGGTGAGGGCCAAGTCGCCATCCTGACGGAAGAGAGAAACCGTCTCCGCATGCTAGCAGACGTCGTTGAACCCCTCCGGGGTGCCGAACAGGAGTTGGTTCACCGATCAAAACTTCAACGTAAGTGTCTTTTCTCCTCTTGTGTTGTAACTCAGTCGCTTACGGTTTCCGCGTCCTTATCACTCCGCAGTCCAACAGCTGGAACAGCTGAAACAACAGTCTGCCGAGATTTATGACATGTCCCAAGAGCTTTCACACCTTCGTGTCCGACTCCGTCATGTGTCCCACGAATTAGATAGAGTGCGGGACAACCGAAACCACCTGCGCGAGTCCCACACTCAAGAGCTCTCCGCCACATTTCTTCTCTGGAGCGGCAGTTGCAGGAAACCTCCTCCCGGCAACGGGAGCTGCGGTCTGAGCTCTACCGGGTCCGGCAAAATGATTTTGACACCCATGCTGAGCTGGCTCGGGCCGACCGTGTTTGCGCCGCCCTGTTGGACAAGGAGGATCGTTTTAAGTCCCTGTTGTGTGAATTACAAGACCAGCTCGAGACGACTCCACGCCAGACCGCTCCTCTCTTACAAGCTCCTTTGAGTGCACGAGAGGCCCTCTTGGCTATCTTCGGGATGGTGGATCAGTGGAAAACCTCCCCACCGCAATCATCCCGGTTATCTGCTTCAGCAGAATAAGGACCTGGGGAGCTTCCCGCCGGCCCTAATCCGCCCCTTGTCGGTCCAGACCTCTCGTCCGCTTCGGCGGGATCGGGGAACAGAAAGCGTCCGGCCAGTTCCGACCCTACCTTGGCCGGTTCTGATCCGCCCAAACGGAGAAAAAGAGCGAAACCTCCCCTTTGCGCCAATGTCATCCGGGCCATTCGGACAGCGGAAAATAACTTGAGTCGGACAGCGATGACAGCTTGTTCGCAATGAGGTCAGCTGCTGCATCTCCTCCCCTTTCACCAGGGAGAACTGGTCTCACCTCTGGTTCGTCATCTAGTTCCGGAGAGGACTCGGAATCCGATTCGGCAGTTGCTTCGCCGTCCGGCTCTGCGGCCGCTTCACCATCCGGCACCCGGATCAGCCCTCCGTTTGATTCTTCCTCGGATTCAGGATCGCCCTCCCTATGATGATGACGAAGACGACCAGCAGATGTGCGCCCCGTTGTCTCGCTCTCGCGCGGACACCCGTCGTCGCCTCTCAAACTCCGGTGGCCAAACGATGGATCACCAGGAACCCGATCAGATTATCGATATGCAAACTCCGCCGCCGGCAGGTTTTGGCTCCGGAGGGCATGAGCCGACTGATTTCTCCTTGCCTCCCGGCACTGTCGATACCCCGGCCTCTCAGGTCGCCCGTACCCCGAATTCCAACGGAGTAGCAGAGGGGAAGATGGAGGACAACGGAGAGGACATTCCTGATCAGTGGTTGACTCCCGACCTGAGCGATCGAGGAGCACCTCCCTCCAAAACCCCGGCCAAAACCCGGCGGTCAGCTCCAGCCGGGCGCCGTCCCAAACGTCGACCCAGCCGGCCGGCGTCCAAACCCAAGATCCGACGGAGCACTCTAACCCCTGCGCCCCCTTTTCCTAAACTTCCGCTTTTGTGGTTACCGGACGGGCGCTTCCCCAGTGAGGCGGATCGGTCCGCCATCCTACCTTGGTCGGTCGAGCAGCTGAGAATTTAAGTATCGATGATATCTCCAGTTCTCAGCTCGCTCACTCTCTGTCCCGTCCGCCTCTCTGGATATTCCCTCTATCACGCAAGTCGCCTCCAATAGAGGCTTGGCGCCCCGACCTGATGAGGTCAGGTGCCATCGACGCGCTCATGAAGACCGAGCCTTGGAAGATCCTGGCTGCTGAGATGCCAGATATGGGACTTCCGTCTAGCCCATGGTTTACGGAATTCAAAACGAGATTCACGACTTCGCTGTAGCCCATGCCTGGTCCATCTGGGAATCCACCATTTTCTGTACATTTTTGCAGAAGATAAGCGAGTGGACGAATCTCTCCGAACGTATTTTGCTGCTCGGAAGAATCGGCGAGGACGAGCTTCCGAGGCGTGGGTCCGTTTATGTGTGTTTGTCATGGAAGCCATCCGGGATGGTAATTGCAACCTGGACCTGTTTCTCTCCCCGTTTATACTACATCTGCCGAAACGAAGGTGCGGAGGTGCAGCGGAGGGCGTAACGTGGCACACAGGCCTAGGTGTGCGGGATCAGACTGCCTCTCTTTCCGAATCTCTGGAGGACATCGACCGGCAAGATTCTTGGCGCAACCAATACCGCAAACGACCCTTCGGTGATCCTGGACCTCAAGTGTTCCGGCTCCGCAGCAAGTATGATCGTCCATAGGGATGTGCAACTGGACTCTTTTGATTCTTTCTTTTTCTTCGTTTCCTTTTCAATATATCCATCCGTGCTTCTTTCATCTCCACCCCAATCTTTTACTTGGACTGCTACCCCTGATTTATCACGCCCAGCCGGCTTGTGGGTCTACCTGAGGGATCTCTTGTTGCTACAGGGCATCTCTTGGTCCGGTCGGGTCTGAATGCCTTGTTCCCAGTTCCGGTCACCATGCTCCTCTTCTTCGGGACAGTCGGGTCCGGACGGATGGTCCTCGTACCTAGCGGCCGGTTTGATTACCTCCGACAGCTTGTTCATTTCTGCCAATCCGTCCAACAATCCTGGATCCGAAACGGTGAGACCGACCTGATCTCGCATGCCCAAGGTGGCCAGATGGTCTGCGCTGTTGCTCCACTCTCGTTTGACATGTAACAGTTCATGTTCCGGCCATTTCCGCAGGGCGGACATGACCCGATCGTTCAACAGTCTCAGCCGGGGCGCCTTACAATCTATCTCTCCTGTGATTTGCCGGATCACCAGATTGGAATCACCACATATGATGATCCGCCCCTGTGTCCGGCCAGCCAACAGATCTAGGCAAAGTAAAAGCCCCCTGTACTCCGCTTCGTTCACCGTTATGCCAGGCGTGAAATCCGAGGCGGCCGCGACCACTTTCCATTCGGGCAACTTCCACACAATAGCGCTATAGGCCCCGACTCCCTTCTTTACACTCGCCGACCCGTCAAAACTCAAAACCATTAGTTCCTCCGTGGGTCCCACTGTTGGCGGCGGTAATACGATGGATTGTCGAGGCTGCTTCCGAGGCGCTATAGCTATCAGTGCTTCCTCCACTTCTGCCCTTGGGGTAATGCTGGCCGCCAGCGTGCCCAGTATCTCCTCTTCTCCCTTAGTACACTTGATTACTTCGAGGGACCACTGAGACAGCAGAGCCGCCCATCTACCCAGCCGGCCGTCAATTCCATTCGCCGTCAGGAGCCATGACAGGGTCGACCGTCTAGACAGTACCTTAATAGGCCGAGACACCAGCATAGTATAGCACACATCCAAGATCCGCAATAAGGCCAAAACTTCTTTATCCACTAACCCGTAGTTAACTTCATTAGCCTTCAGGGTCCGGCTGGTGAAAGTAACAGGACAGTACACTCCGTCATGATCCTGCACAAGGGCAGCTGAGATGGCCCACTTGTTAGCATAGATGATGACCACAGGAACCTTATTAACATCGAAATGCTTCAGGACTGGTGTGGTCGCCATCTTCGCTTTCAACATGCCAAAGGCTACCATCGCCCGGGTCATGTGATCATCCGGACCGGCCGCACAGGAATTCGGCGGCCGGCTGCCTGTCTGGGTAGACAAGGGCGGCATCTCATTGGCCGAAATAGTTGACAAGGGCGGCATCCCATTGGCTGATATTGCCTGGCTCGGCTCGCGCTTCCGCTTGCCTATCCTGCTCTCTCAGCTTGTGGTAATCCACCTCCCGTAATTCATACAAAACCGCCGCATAGACCGCGAAATCCTCAATGAACCGACTGTAGTAATTCAGGCTGCCCAAAAATGATTGCATAGCCTTTAGGGACCGCGGGAAAGGTAGATTACTCAAGGACTCCAAATCCTTCGGATTAGCTTCCAATCCGGCAATCGAAACCTGATGGCCCAAATAGGTCACCTTAGTCTTTCCCCAGAAACTCTTAACCACACTAATCGAAAGATTCCACTATTTACACGTAATCATCAACTTTTCCACTTTGTCACACAATAAATCCCACGTAGTAGCTGTCACGCGAATGTCATCAATGTAAGACCGCCACCCCAAAACTGAAGGCTTTGGGTCGGGGTCCGGGTCACCTTCAGTGAAAACGTTACCGACCGGAGCCGGATCTTGATCCGCCTTGATCTTGAAGTGTCCATACAGCGCGTTATCTATCAGCCGTTGATAAATCTGCGGAGCATTCTTCAGGCCGAACGGCATCCGGTTCCACTCGAACAACCCGAAGGGCGTCACGAACGCAGAGATTTCCCGTGCACGATCGGTCATAGAGACCACCCAGAATCCACTGGCCATGTCTAATGAGCAATACCACAAAACTTTATCCAAGTCCTCCAACAAGTGGTTTATCAACGGCATCGGGTAAACCATCATCTTAGTCAGCCGGTTCACCAGCCGGTAGTCAATACACAACCTTATATCCACCCCATTCTTCTTGATAATGATTACAATGGGCGAAGCCCATGGCGAGGTGGACGGCTGAATTATCTTGGTGGCCAGCAATCCCTTGATAAGCTCCGACAGCTTTTCCCGATACTGGGGGGCGACTCTCCGGCATCTTTGTGCAACCGGCTTGGCGTTTCCCACATCAATGTCGCATAACGCCCCATGGGCGGCCGGAGGAAGTGCGTTTCCTGGTCCAATCAGCAGATGATTTCTTTTCCATATGATATCCTTCAGCCTGCTGATCTCTTCCGGGGTGTTCACATCCGGGTCTCCCACTTGCAGATCGTCAATAGTAACCGCTGGTGGGCAGGGGGTTACCTCAGGTAGCACCGCCATCTGATCCTCCATGCCTTCAACATATAGCTCGCCCCCTTCATGAATGCAGACTTGGTCAGCTTCGACTAATTCGGGATCCTGATCGGCCGGCTGGGTCGATCCGCCTTCGGCTATTTCCGAATTCTGATCGGCCGGCTGGGTAGATCCGCTATCATCTTGTTCATCAAACCATCCGGCATCGGTGGTGACCGCGCATGTAACTCTGCCTTGTCCTTTCTCCTGATTCCGTCGTCCGTCCGTCTTCATCGGGGTGGGCAAAACCAGTTCAGCGATCGGGGCATAGTCTCGGCCAATACGTTCAGCCGGATCCGGCGACGGCCGGCTCCGCGTCAATATCTTAGAGGGGGTCCGGTACTCGGGTTTAGCCACCATTGGCGTCTGGTCCTCTTCCAATTCTTCCTCTTCGCTGACCAAATCGGTGGTTGCCTGAAAGGCCAGGTTTTGCCACTCGATATAGCGTCTTGAGCCAATAGTGACATAGCCCGGCCGGCGGGGCACTTTGTCCTCGGCCAGCCACATTCCAATGATCACGTCTTCATGCAAGGTGAGGGGCCTTTCCGAGATGTTGGTCACGCTTATAGAGTTGAGATGACCATCCCCTTTGACAAACGTGGGTATCCAATACTCGCCCCTTGTCAGCCATAACTTACGCCGCCTGTCATGTGGTCGTACCATTACTTCCACCACTTTTCCCACAGGCACCGTTACAAACTGACCTAACTTGAGGAACTGGACGTGGGCACCATATAAGGGCCGCCGGCCGGCCAGCTGGATGTGTACCTCATCCGGCAACGTCAATGTTCCATGCGATAAATCCAGCCGTATGCCGGCGGGGACCATAAAATCCATACCCAGAATTGCATCCTGCCCGGCGAGCTTGCCTACTTAGGCGGTAAAGTAATACACCAAAGACCCCACCAACGTAATCTTAACCCTTGTCCTTCCTTGGGTCATGTATGAACTCTCTCCAATGCCGATGCATTCCTGCCGCTTCGTCTCGTCTATTTCACACCCCACCTTACGAGCAAAGGTGGTGTCAACGATAGACACTTCTGCGCCAGAGTCAAACAGCATGGTAGCCTTCTGGTCATTGATTTTGCCATCCGCCTTGGCTTGCTTGAACCACTTATCCGGAGAATGATATTTCCAATAACCTCGCGACTCGCCGGGTGACTGGTTCAATTCCATAAGCACTTCAGACCGAGAATATTCGTCCATCCGTATACTGCTCACCAGGAAGGGGTCAGCCGTGCTGCCCGGGGACCGGATGACGTAATCGTCAAACTTACATGTATTGTCGGTTACGCTTTGCTTTGCTTCTTGATTATCCTCCTTACCGACATATGCATAGATACTAACACTAGACCACTCGGCTCGAACCAGATTCCAACCTGGCGAGCGATCTAGTTTAACATCTTTTCCACCCCGGGCGGCAACATTCTAGCATGCTTGGTCGGGACGTACCACTTCTTCATCTGGTTGTAGAATTCTTCAATTGGGCACCGTCCCGCCTCGTGCACTTCCCCGCAAGACTTACAAAGAAAACAAGCAGTGTTCCGCCGGATGCCTTTTCCTTTCGCACTTCTTGCAGGTCAGCCGCTTCCAACAGCTCCGGTCGTCATGCTTGATGGACCAACAGTGGGTACATTTGCATCTGGGGTAATCCTGGTAAGTTCGAGCCGGAAAACCCTTTCGGCCGACTGGACCCAGCTGGCAGCCTGGATGGCTGACTGGCTTCTGCCGAGAACAGGTACCGGTACTGCTCTTTCTCGTACTCGCCCCCAGATTGCTGATACTCCTCTTCCGAGCTAGTCGCGTCTGACTCTCGGGCAAACATGCGGACGGCTCGGGCCGTCCTGGTAGATGGCGACCGGCTTCCATGATCCGAGTTAAAACGAGACTTGAACCGGCCGGTTCCAACTGCTGCCTTGGGGCCTCGCTTCTTCGCTCTTAGGTAGGTGCGCAGCGTCAGTTCCAGCTCCGTGGTGTTCTTAAATCGCAGTAACGCCGGCTGGTCCGCCAGCTCCCGTTCGTCCAACGTGCCGATAAAATGTTCCACATCTTCACGAGCGGCTTCCGACTGGCTGGCATCTTCTTTAACCGGGATATTCGCCCTCATGCCAGCGCCATTTAGGCGATGGAGAGATTCCAGAGGGGTCTCATCCGCCCGCTTCCTGGTGTGGAAATATTGGCGCGCCGCCGACGTTCCAGATCCGCGGTATTGCTCTCCGAACGCTTCAACCAGTTCCTTTCAATCATCTCGGACTTCCCGACTGAGATGTTGGATCCAGTTTTTAGCCGGACCCTTCATCAAGTCTCCAAAGATCAGGCACTTCTCATAGTCCGACGTCCGGTCTCTGAGAAATGCCGACTTCGTCTTGCTCAGCCATACTCGAGCTTGGTCCTCGTCCGTATCTCGTCCAGTGAAATCTTTTAGCTCGGACGTGGCAGACATTCGCACCCTTGTAATCGCTCCCGAGTCCGAATCAAACGCTTGGGCCGAGGCCATGTGGGCTCGGCGAGCCATCCCCAGGTCCAGGTCATCCGGATCGTAGTGGTACTTGACCGACTTGACGGATTCCATATCCACGTCGCTAAGAGACAGCTTCCTATTCGTTGGCCGCCGTCCGGTTCGGCGACCTGTCTGGCGGCTCGGCGGGGCGGCATGGGGTTCACTCTGCTTGGACTGCACCGACTCCATGTCTTCGTCACTCGGCTCCCTCGCATAGTACTGGACTGGCTCGGACGCCTGACTCCCACGACGAGCTGGCTGGTCCGGTGACTTCGGACTGCCGCGGCTGGCACTCAGCCGACGTTGCTCTTCCAAGTATCGTTCCATCATCGCCGAGAACATGTTATGCAGGTGATCCGGCCTTGAAGGCTCTCCTGGGGGTCGGCTCACGGGGCGGCCGGGCTGCTAGATCGACATTCCTTTTTGATCCGCCCATCCGCGTCTTCGTCTTCCTCCTTCGGTTCTGGATCCGCCGTCGCCGTCTGCGCCTGTACGCTGTACTGGCTGGCTTTCTTCCGCTCGGGCGTATCCTGATCCTCACGTCCTCCAAGCCTCATGGCCGTCGTCACACGCGCTGCTCCACTTGGGCCAAGCGTCATGCGGGTGATACCCACCGATGAGTCGGATGAGTCCGCTTCCGAAGGTGCAGACTCGTACTGCAAAGAGCCTGAGTGTATCCCGGCCGGTCTGCTAGTTGCCGGCGGCGTGGACGGCGCCACTCCAGTCGTAGCTGTCATCTTCTTCGGCGGTGGCGAGCAGCCCACTAGCGGTACCAAGCGGTCGTGCAGTGTGCTGGACGCCTCCTTCAACTTGTCCACCTTCAGATTAAACAGCTCGTTCGGATCAAACACGCCGGTGTTAATGCCGGCTTGTTTGAGTTGATCGAATAGTCCTCTAATAAGGGACACGTGGCCGTCTGGGAGGGTTGGGGGCGAGACGGGACCTTTTAATCCGTCTATGATTTTCGGCCGTGTTATCTTCAGCACCTCATCCGTCCGCAGGAACTGACCCAACTCGTGAAGATGCCTAGTATGCTCCAGGTCTGTATCCGTAACCTTCTGTGATAGGCCGTCCAACTTTTCTTCTTCTTCTTCGAAACAGGGCCTATCTTTGCGGGTTGGATAATCCGATTCCTGCCAATTCGGTCTCTTTAGGGGTAGGTGACCCGGAACGTGACTTGATCCTGATCCGGCCAGCTTCCCACTCCGGTCGTATCCGACTTCCGATTCTTCTTTTTTTTTTAATTTTTTCTTCTTTGATATCCATAATATGCATTTGTTTGTTAGGACCATGGTCGAAACCATGATCCTTCCTCGGACTATGGTGACTTGCACCATAATCCTATCCGGCTCCAGCCGGGGTATAGCGGCCGGTTCTACAGTGAGTAGTACCATAATCCGGTACAGTACCGTAATCCGCCCCCGGCGGAGCCTCTAGGGGAGTAACTTCTTCTTATTACATGGGAATTTCAGTAGAAGTATTGATGCTTACACTAGCACGAGTGCTTTGGCTAAGTATTTTTGCTACTGGTATTCATGCTTAATTGAATAATATTATCGTATGGGGATTTCTTAGAAAATATTGATGCTTACACTAGTACGAGTGCTTTGGCTAAATAGTTTCGCTAATATTATTCAAGCTTAATTGAACGATATTAGTATGGGATATGCTTAGAAGCATTGATGCTTACACTAGCACGAGTGTTTTGGCTAAGTATTTTCGCTAATGTTATTGTGGTGTAGTCGCTCTCAGAAATTCTTCCTGAGATGCGAACACCCACGGGGGGCCCAGATGACTGACTGTCGGAGGGGGTACTCCGTCCATCCGAGTCATGATCCGATCCGGCATCCGGCCGGCTGGATCGGTCACTTCCATCACCTTGGTCGTGACGACTTGGATGATCCATGTTAAAAGCTCACCTTGTGTACCCGTCAGTACTGGCGGTTGCGCTCTCTTGGTAGACCCTAGGGCGAAAGTGTAAAGTCCGTCGAAAAAGGAGACGAGGGTAGGGACTAGGGGTAGCTCCTGGGCGGGAATCTTCACCGGGGAGCTCGATTGGCAATATACTTGAAGTTTGTATACTGCGACGGCTGGACCGAGAATAATCGATCGGCCAGCTAAACCAATGACAATAAAGGGGTAAATCCAAACGTGTACGTAAAGGGGAATCCAAATGTAACTCCACAATCTTCCACAGTAGGCCAAAACGTTACCACACTTTCCAATACTAGATATAACCGTGTTCAAAACACGGGCGACTTGAGGTGAGTATACACGACGCAGCGACTCCCGGTCAGGGGACTTCCGGTGGGTTACTTTAACCTTCCCCGGGCAAACCAATAGCAGCAAGAGGGGACCTTGTTAGCCCTCTGCTGTGAACCAATGAAAGTGACTTGTGTCTAAGAAAGCGAAACGTATACTGATTTTTATCCCTATGTCCAATACTCCCTTTTGTGTAACCTACCCCAAATAGCCCGGCTGGACAGTTATGTGTCTTACCTGAAGTAGCCCGGTTAACTCCGATCGGATGCTCTTTTGTGTACCTGCCCGGCCGGTACACCAACCCCAGATGGTACCAACCCGGGCGGTACACCAACTCCGCTGGTACCAACCCGGCCGGTACACCCAACCCAGATGGTACCAACCCGGCCGGTACACCAACCTCAACTGGCACCAGCCCGGTCGGTACACCGAACCTAGCTGGTACCAGCCCGACCGGTACACCGAACCCAGCCGGATCGGCCGGATGGCCATCCATCTAAGCTCACTTGACCGCTGGCATTAGCACTTCCATGGCAGCTCCACGTCCGACCCTGGTGCTTCCTCCGCAAGGAATTCAACCTCCTTCAGGACCCTTTGCCCATACCTTCCGACCAATCCGCCCTTCGGCTGTCCACCATCCGAGGTCATCCCGTTCGCCTATTTCGCTAGCCCAACTACCCACGTCTTCGGCAACACCCATCTGGCTCGATTCCAGGCCTGGCGCCGTCCTCCCGCTGGTAGATACGCTCGGCGACGGCCATCCGGCATCTATGCCCTTGGTCCACATTTTCCGCCAATCAGAAGGCGCCCTCTGGAAACTACTTCACACCTTCCCATCAATTAATTCACAGGTCACTTTACCACATTATTCATGCTTAATTGAACAATATTAGTATGGGAATTTCTTTGGAAATATTGATTCTTACACTAGTACGAGTGCTTTGGCTTAGTATTTTCGCTAATGTTATTCAAGCTTAATTGAACGAAATTAATATGGGAATTTCTTTAGAACTATTGATGCTTACACTAGAACGAGTGTTCTGGCTAAGTCTCTTCGCTAAAGTTATTCAAGCTTAATTGAACGACTTAAGTATGAGAATTTCTTCAGAAATATTGATCCTTACACTAGCACGAGTGTTTTGGCTAAATATTTTCGCTAATGTTATTCAAGCTTAATTGAACGATATTAATATGGGAATTTCTATAGAAATATTGATGCTTACACATGAACGAGTATTTTGGCTAAGTATTTTGGCTATGTTATTTTAGCTTAATTGGACGACATTAGTATGGGAAATTCATAGGAAATATTGATGCTTACACTTGAACAAGTGTTTTAGCAAAGTATTTTCGCTATTATTCAGCGACTTTAGTATTAGAATTGGTTCAGCCCGATAGTATAACACAACGAAAAGCACTGCTAGTAGAAGTAAAATTATACTAGGATACTGTAAAGGAATCGAGCGAATAGCAGTAAATTTGACTAGGATAAACTATTTGAAATACAGCAAAAGAATGGAAAAAATCCTAAGTTGTTTTAATTGTAGTGGGGAGTAGGCTGATTTGTATTTTTAAATAATGGAAAAGATAAAATCCTTTGTAGACGACTTAATTAAAGAATGGGGTGCTGTAAGCATGAGAGTACGATCTACTGAGATTTAGCCATTGATTGGTCTATTGATTTGTTCAACAGTGTCAGTTTGATTCACATCGCACGGAACTACAATCAATCGGTCGACTTATTGACGCACAAAGCCATGGTGTCTCTATCATCTGGAAGATGGAGTCAGTAGAAAAAAGGAAGACTTACAATCACTTAATACCCTCCCGGACATGCTATACCGTACTGTGGATGAGATTGACGACACTATCATGCCACTTGTTGAACCGAAGGTCGACGATGGGGAGCGGAAGCAAGTGTTTGTAATCACTAGAAACATGAGTACTCAGCAGAAGAAGCTACAATCCCGAGTAGACAATACATCAAGAGGTATACCACCCCCTGACGCTACCCCAACTGTAACGGAGAAGGTAACTGATGAGCCCACCGAACAAATGGTAGTACAAGCACAGGTGGAACGCTTTAAGAGAATAGCCACAGCACAGAAAAAAGATGAGTGGTGTGCTCAAATTGTCGTAAATCTGAATGGAGAAGAAGAGATGTAAGTGTCCATGGAGGCACTAAAACGTGTGACACGAGCCGCAATAGGTTATGTGTTGGATTCGGCTGGAGTGCTATACTACTACCCCACTGGCAAGACGGAGGAGGAAGAAGCGTTTCGAATTGTAGTTCCGGATAAGTTACGTGAAGGTGAACTGCATGCCTATCATACGGAAGCTGGAAGCGGAGCACATCAAGGCACATCAAAGGTTTATGCTAAGAAAGCTATATTATTGGAGGGGTATGTATGCCCAAATAGAAACCTTTCTAGCATCTCTTGAAGATTGTGCGACTGCGAAAGGCAGACCAAGGTATGAGGGACGTTTGAGTGGTAATATTGTTGCGGGGAGACCTTTCCAAGTGCTGGCCATGGATTTTGCGCTTCCTCTACCTAAAACGTATCAAGGATTTACTATGTTTACCTTCGCCTTTTCTGGGTAATAGCGCTAGTACCGATGAGCTCAACATCCGCATTAGATGTTGCAGCAGCGTATATTATTCAAGGGATATTCAAGATATTTGGCACGCAGGAAATTACTCGACACGATAGAGATCCAGGATTTGTGAGCTCGGTCTTTCGTCGTTTTAATCGTATGCTGATACAAAACAAAGACCAACGCAGGTATACCGCCCACAGGCAAATGGCAAGCAAGAACGGTTAGTGCAAACAGTGGTCAAGACCATCAAGTGGTTTATTTCTGCTCTGGAACAACGAGATTGGGACGAATATGCTCCTCAGCTGGAATTGTCATTGAGCACCTCGGTGAATCTACAACATCATCAAACACCATTCTATCTGGTTTATGAGTGGAATGCACGAACTCCTATGGAAGCGATGATTTCCCCTAAAGATGGCTCACTATCAAAGCGGGAGGCATTAGAGTGGCGGCAGAAACAGTGTAGCAAGAGAAAGACCGAGCACAAGCTGAATTCACCCAAAGGCAATTGATGGCAGAAAGGGCAAACAAACACAACAACAAATTGGCTGATGGATTATATGGAACAGTACGCGCATCGCTTAGAGCGGTAAACTGGTATGGCTCTATCATGATCTGGTAAAAACTAACCTAGTGAGGATGTTGGTGCACTTATGGGACGGACCATATCATATAAAAGAACGGGTAAATGAGTCAGTGTATCGGCTAAAATTACAAGGAGCGGATACAAAGGCTTTCCTCTTGGTTCACATTGGTAGGCTGAAGCCATTTGTGTAACGAATAAAACGATCTCAAGAATGTCTCAAAATAATGACCAACTCGAGTTGGAAGAGGAGCTGTTGCCTGAAGATTCGTAGAACGAGCCTGGTCGTGATGAAGAATGTGATGTCGAGAAAAATCTAAACTCACGATATATGAAACGCACTAGGAATGGGCGAAAACAACGTGAGTATCTCATCAAGTGGAAAGATTTTGAGGAAACCACGTGGAAGAACGAAGATCATCTCTGATGCACTGTCTTATTATACGAGTATGATGCAAGGCAAGTATGGGAGAATTGGATGAAGGCCGCACAAACGACATACGAGTATGACGGTGCAAGCTCTACAGAAGAATAATTTAAGGGGCGACTTGAACATAGCCTGGAAAATGAGCGGAAATGCGTTTGAAACTCAAGTGGTTTCAAGGTCGTTTGTTAAAGATCGGGATGGGCTGAAGATCTTTCGAAGAGTCGGGTCGTGATCAGGGCAGAATCGGTACAGGTCAGCTTGAAGGTGCAGCCAGGATGAGCAAGAGGGTGTTACGCAACCGTGCGACGAAGTAAATAGGTTCGAAGTAAAGGTCAGGCATGAGTTGATGTATGGTACACAGGTATAGGACATTGCATATATAATAACAGGTTTAGATTTTCCCCTAAAGCAAAGAGTCGCTCCGCCACGTGTGCGGTCATTGGGAGCACAGGGTTGATTAGTCCCCTCTTGCTCAACTATTTCCCGGTTAAGACGCGCTTAGACGCATTTTGGCTTACCGGAAGGCCCCCGACGGGTTTGTTTTTAGGTGATCGAACCTCACCCTCAACGCGCACGTGTTTGGAACACGTTAATAATATTGGTAAAGGTTTTGTGGAGATAACGTTTGTGGATTACTGTGGAAGATCGTGGATTGATCGCATTTTCTTGGTTTCGTTATATCTCTCTCTCATTGGCTGGCCTGATCAGACGAACTTTCCTGATCAGTGCCTAGATACTGAATAAGTATCGACCCCAACCCGTTCTCCGGTGAAGATTTCCACCCGAGGACACCCCCCGTCTCGAGAAGGTCATCCCCTCCGACCTGATCAAGATCATCGTTTTCGTCACCGAGTCCACCTAAGTGAGTGTAACCACCCCCGATCAACGGGTACACAAGGTAAGATGAAGTTAAACATAGATCCTGACGAGCATGAAGACCGGCCAGATGACCGGGAGGATCAGATCAGTCACCATAATGGTGATTCATCTGATTCTGATGCTGATCAAGATCGACGGAGTACCCCCTCCGATAGTTGGTCGTCCGGGCCAGTGGGTATCCGGATTCCGCCCAAGACTTCGGAAATGGATTTGGAAATCGGCACCACCACAATGGTGCGCGTGCCCGGATCACTTGGTGACTCAGGATATCACCGTGATTCCTTTGATGATGAAAAAGATGTGAAAATCAAAGTGGAGGAAACTTTTTCGGGTGTATTGGAGGAAGCCGTATCGCCTCCGATGCTGTCCATTTCTAAAGGAAGCGATGATCGACCTGGTCTGGTGGAGTGCCAGGTCGAGATTAAAGATGAAATAACTCCCCACATGGCCCCGATCGGGGCCGATCTGGGTTATAGTAAAGTTGACTATAACCCAGGAAATGATCGAGGTGCTAACCTTGATCCTATGCATAAGAAGAAAATGGAAAAATACAGAAAAAACATGGGGGCGGATCATTGTGATCCACCTAAAAAATATGTGAAACCTAGATCTTCGAGGAGGACGAAGAGAAGATCGAACCAGCCGAGAAGACCACTGTCCAAGATGTGGAACGACTGTTCTATCTTCGAGAGTTTCACAAGTTCCTGGCTACCAACCGAGTGATGAAGATCATTAAACCTAAGATCATCGGGAAGCTTGAAGGTCGAGCGACCCGGCCGGTGATCACAGGCAGTCAACTTGATCTGATCAGGAACCTCTTGGCGCAGATCGACGAGGTTGGCTTCACTACTGGTGCCTTCGACGCGAATATGCTATTCGATCTGGATCAAGAGACGATCAGAGAATCTATGACCACCCTGTATGATCATCTTGCCTCGTTACTAGGGGCGAACCCAGTGGTTCAGTCGCCGATCGCGGATCCTTCGCACCGATCACAGTTGGTTGAGTATCCTATGGATATTGAGTCGATATATCAATCGTCATCACAATCTGGAGCGGCATCCACCGACTCCTCGGTTGGGATCACACGTATGACGTTGGGCCCGAAAGGGATCCAGCAGATCGACCCCAAGATCGAGTCGCAGAACAGGAAGAGAAAGCCTGAACCTGGTAGAGTCGGATCGGACGATAGTTTCGAAGATGCTCAGGAAGTGCCACAGGCCAATCCGACCTCCAACACTGGTCATACCAACATGCCGGAGGTCCCAGAGCAATTAAAAGCCATGTTCGCGACTATGATGAACCGATTTGCGGGTGAACAATATGGATTGCCTCAGTACACACCTGGACAAGGACAACCATGGCGATCAGCATCGAACATGAATCAGTCCGCTGAGAAACCGGTCAAGAGACCCGTGGACGTGGAGATGGAATCAGTCCGATCAGCCGGAATTGTTCGTTCGATATGCCAGGCCGATCACCAAGATCGATTTCACCGATCACCCCCACGGAGTGATGTGGACATGGAGTCAGAAGGCGAGATCAGTCAGCATTTCGATCCAGATGATCTGGACATTGAGATGCCTCGTAGGGCGAATATGGCCTCCGCGCAGGCATTTGACAGTGAATCCGGAACGATCACCCGAGTGCGAATGTCTGCGATCTCGGAATTGAAAGATTTCACCGGCAAAGATATGGATGACGATCAGGCCAGGGCTTGGTTAAGCCGGACTAAGTCAGCTTTTCTGAGGGACAAGACACCGGAAGCTGAAAGATGCCTGATCTTCGCTGATCTAATGAAAGGTCCGGCCAAGAACTGGCTTAAACAGCTGAGTCGAGAAGTGCGTCTGAAGTGGCCTCGTTTGTGTGAAGAGTTTGAAGAACAATATTGCAATTCGGGGGTGTCTGTCGCTAGACAGTACTACCACATGAAGAAAAGATCCGACGAGACGCCGATCGAGTACTTACATCGGTTGAATGTTGCTGGTCTACGCGCGAAAATGCCGATCAAGGACCCACGACATCCGGATATAGCCCGCGAGCATGTTGAACACTTCATTGGTACTCTGGATAATCGCGATCTGGCTGATCAGCTGACCCTGCTCCGTATAAAGGACTCAGAACAACTGGAACTGACTCTGAGGACGCTGCAGCGGGCCAAAAGTCGACAGGCCAAAGTCGAGGTAGAATCGAACCGGTACCGGTCAAGATCACACCCTGATCAGGGCAAGATACCGGCGGCACGACCAGCCAGAGAAGCTTGGATGATCACGAAGGAATCGGACAGTTCCAGCTCGGAAGAAGAAAGTGGTCAATCAAGTCTGAGCTCGGACGAGGAATAGTATGGTCATATCTTTACGACGAAGCCAGTGCATCGCCCGAGATCATCGACTAATGGCATGGATGGACGGAAACCTGGTGGTATTCAACCTGATCAGGACCGATCTCGTAAGAAATGTGTGCATTGTGGGTCGACCAAACATGGAGATCGTGATTGTTGGAAAAGAATTACGTGTGGAAAATGTGATCGTAAAGGTCACCCTTCTGATCATTGTTTTTTCGTGTGCAAGACTTGTGGGAAGCTTCATGACGCCGGCGCCTGCCCTATTGAAGAATTTTTTAATCTGATGCGCAAGTGGTATGTGCCGACTAAACATGCTGGTATGCTCCCACCAGATGTTGAGAAGATGTTAAACTAGATCGCTCGCCAGGTTGGAATCTGGTTCGAGCCGAGCGATCTATGTTCTGCATTTATGCATATGTCGGTAGCGGAGATAAGTTTGAGGAAAAGAAGATAACCGACAATACATGTTCTAATTCAAATTGCATCGATCGGTGTCCGATCTACAGTCTCAGAGTGGATGAATATTCCCGATCGGACGTGATCATGGAGTTGGATCTACTGCCCGGTGAATCCCGAGGATACTGGAAGTATCACTCTCCCGACAAGTGGTTTAAACAGGCTAAAGCTAATGGAAAGATCAACAATGAAAAAGCCACTATTTTATTTGACTCTGGGGCAGAAGTCTCGATCATCGACTCCGCCTTTGCTCGTAAGGTGGGATGTCGTATAGACAGTACCCAGAGGCAAGAATGTGTTGGGATCGGCGAGAGTTCATATATGACGGAAGGACGATCACGTGTGAAGATCACCCTGGCAGGATCCCTGGTCTACTATTTTAATGCTTGGGTTGGCCGGTTAGCCGGTCAAGACGCGATATTGGGGATGGATTTTATGGTACCAGCCGGTATACGACTTGACCTGTCTCATGGAACCCTGACTCTGCCGGATGAAGTGCAGATTCAGTTATCTGGCCGACGACCTTTGTATGGTACTCATGTACGGATGTTAAAAATGGGTCAGTACGAGAACATTGGGGTGTCCCGATCAGTCGATGTCATGATTCGGTCGAGTGATCGGCAACAGAAATTGTGGCTGACCCGTGGCGAACGTTGGGTACCAACGTTCGTTAAAGGTATCGGCCGATCAAGCTACATCAGAGTCACAAATATATCCGATCAGCCGCTGATCATCCACGAAGACATGATCTTAGGGATGTGGTTACCTGAAGGGAAAGTACCCCGACAGATCGGATATGTTTCAGTGGGATCACGAAGATACATTGAATGGCAGAATCTGGCTTATCAAGCCACCACGGACATGATCAGTGACGAAGACTTAGTGGATGAAGATACCTCACCTATGGTCGAGAAGCCGGAGTATTCTACGCCGACCAAGCTGCTGATCAGGAGGCCACCGATCGAAGCGACAGGGGAAGGCCAGGTCAAAGAAGGTCCACAGATATTGAGTATAATTAGGCCCGGCTCACCGAAAACGACGGATCCAGATAGCGGAAATGACAGTGAGGAGTTCAAGACTGATCATGAGAAGGAAAAGGAAGATGAACCAGCCGAAGTCATTACAGAGGAGGGTGAGCCCGAAGTAAACCATCAGTCGAGTGACGTACAAGGAGCGACTCAAGATGACGCCGATCAGAAAAAGGCAGATCAGGTGGACGAGCAAGTGTGTATACACGAAGGTGGCGATCAGTATATTCAAGGTATCGAGAAGCAGATGGCCGTGTTACCGGAAGTATCGCCAAATATGCCAGAAGTCACCATGGAAGATTTACAGGTCGGTGATCCCGAGATGAACACGCCCGAGCAGATCGATCAGCTAAAGAAGATCATCTGGAAGAGGCGTCACTTACTGATGGGGAAAGGTAACGCCCTACCCCCAGCCGCATTCGGAGCTGTTTGTGATAAAGACGTGGGAAATGCGAGGCCGATCGCTCAGCGTTGTCGTAAAGTTGCACCTCAATACCGGGAG
>MIQA02000334.1:0-10991 GCA_001887855.2 Sclerospora graminicola | reverse complement strand
TATAGTCATCGCGTGCGGTTTCATTGGTGGCGGTGGCGTCCAGACCACACGGAGCATAACTGGTCGCGGGATCGATGGAATCAGGAACACTTTGTCGCCGCTCATGCATCCCAGATGCGGTAATTTAACACTTCCTTCGCTTTCAGTGTGCGGGGCTTGCCACACAAAGTCTCGCGCGCCCAGACGTTCGACGATCTGCGAGGCTTCAGTGTACAGCACTTTCAGCCACTGGATTTGTTTCCCAATAGTCATAGACTCGAGCGTGAAGTCAATATGCCGCTCCACAAAGTCGTTCTCTGTTGGCCAAGCACAATTTTCGCGCATGAAGTCGGCCAATCGGAGCGCACGTTGAAGACTCTTGAAACATGCATACGAAAGCTGCGTTGGGGTTCCGGAACCATCCCAATACACCGACGGTGAGCTGAGTTAGAGGGATTTCGCGGTGTCTTCTCGTAGTGCAGTTCCGCGTCAGAGTTGAACCAGATCGGCTGCCGAAGGCCGTACCAAGCGCGTTCACTCAAAGGCAGGTCTTTCCACGTGATTTCCCACCGAAGCTTGTACCACCATATCCAAGTCGTTCGCCACCAATGGGAAGTTCTTTTCCACTTGATCATATCTCCATGCCGAAAAGGAGAGATCATGAGGAAGTCGAGAGCGACGTATCCACCCGTTGGTGGAACTACTAATTTGAGCAGCTCGGTACCTGCTGTCGTCCATGTTCTATCATTCGGAGCACCCGCCGCTCTGATAAACTGCATCATGAGCTGAAGCCTCTGTCTTTTCAGATGTGCCTCCAGACACGGAATCTGAAGACCACCGTCACTGCGTCGTTGGTACAAGAATTGCGTGGAATGAGCTGGATATGTGATGCCTCGCGATCGTACTTACGACTGAGCACAAACCGGTTCAGCATCGACTGCCATCTCTTCACTATTGGTACTGGGATCGACACATGTTGTGTATAATGCCACATCCGGGATAGCACCATCGTTTGGGCAACCAGGAGCCGACCCCGAAGTGTTCGTGCCCTCCTGTACCACATCTTGAAGCCATCATAGAATCGCTTCTCGAGGAACTCCACGAGGGCATTATCCACAGAGGATTGACTGAACAGAATGCCAAGATATATGACCGTTTCCGTGCGACCTAGCGTTCGCATTCCTGGAAGTGGTGGACATGTATGACTCCGGTTCAGCGTCAAAAGCACCGACTTGGTAATATTGAGTTTTGCTCCGGAGCCCTTGCAGTACTCCTCCACGATCCCAAGTTGTGCTTGTAGGTTTGGTATTGAGCTGGCCAGGAGGGTCGAGTCATCCGCGAAGAACAGGCTTGTGCTAGTGTGGTCGACATTTAGACACACGCCATACTCTTCATGGGAGCGAAGCAGGTTCCCCAAAGGCTCGATCGTCAAGATAAAGAGCAGCGCAGACAACGGATCCCCTTGCTTCACTCCTCGCGTGGGATGTAGTGCGGGCTGGATGTTCTGGTTGATGATGAGATGCGCAGCTGGTTTGGTGTGCAGGAGCCGGATCCACTGAATAAACCCCGTGCCAAACCCCATTCGATCAAGTACCCGGAGCATATATTCCCAGTTGACTCGGTCGAACGCCTTTTCGAAGTCCAAGAACAGCGCGTATGCTTCTTCGTCAAGACTCGTCACGAGGTCTTGCAGATCTACGAGGAAGCGGACGTGGTGATGGATCGAGCGTCCCTTGACAAAGCCTTTCTGGTCGGGGTGGATTAAGTCGCCGATCACTTGCTGCAGACGGTACGTCAGAGCCTTTGATAGCACTTTTACGTCGACCTGCACGAGTGCGATGGGCCGATAGTTGCTAGGCTCCGCTCGAGATCCCTTCTTGTGTAAAAGCACTACTGCTGACTTGCGCTGAGACGGAAAGAGCACCCCACGCTGAAGTTGATCGTTGAACACGATACGCAGACATTCGCCAAAAGCGTCTGGAGCTACTTGGTAGAAACCCGCGGTCAATCCGTCCAGGCCTGGTGCTGAAGTTGCTTTCATATGCCGAATTGCACTCGCCAGATCAGAGCGGTGATTGGCGAGCTCAGAAGTAAGCGGTCGGCCTCCGAGACAAATTTCACAATGGATTCGAGGAGTCTCCGTTGCTTCGCATCGTCAGGTGGGGGGGCTGTTCCTAATGGACTATTTGGGTCTCCCATTTCGGAACCCCAGTGCTCCAGGAAACGAAGAGAAATCTCGTGAGGGTTCGTCGAAACACTACCACTCGGTGTCTTTACTTCCTCAATCGAGACCCTTCGCAAGCTCATGTCCAGTGGACGGAGAAGTGCTTGGTCGATTTTTCAGAATTAGCTGCTTGGAAGTCAAAGGCGGTGTCTTGGTTGTATTAACTCGTCCGCATGACCGTATCCTTATAGTTCCTCATGGCTTCGTCGAAGTGCTCCCGATTTAAGTGACTATCAACGTTGCGATACCGAGCAGCAGCTTGGTCTAAAAGGACTCGAGCCTCTTCAACAGCTTGATTGTCTTGCATCCGGAGCTTCTTCTGGACGTCTTGGAGTTGGGTCTTGATGCTTTTCTTCCACTTCTCCCAGACCTTGCCAGGATTGGTTGACGTTTGCAGCTTGTCCCGTATCATCTCGGCTTCCTTTTTAAACGCAGACACCACCACAGGATACTCCAGCAGGTACCGGGGGAACTTCCAATACCCTCGACCGTGCAACTGAGAGCCCGACCTTAATTTTACGCTGTGTGCAAGGTGGTCACCAGCATGCTTCGGTAAGAAGTATTTGGAGTCTTCGTAGAAGCGTTCGTAGAATCCATCGGACAACAGGATGTAGTCCAATCGATTCTTTCGTGGAAGAGGGCCTGTGAAGACGCGCTTAGTGTCGAAGTGGATACGCCAAGCATCGACAACGCCTAACTTCGCCAGCCACTCGAGACAGCTAGATCGACCAGGGTCATAGCGAAAGTCAGGAGATGAAGAGTCGAGTCGTGGGTCTAAAGGAGTGTTCAGATCGCCCAACACAAAGTGCGTCGCATGATCCTCGAACCCCTCGGTTTCCAAGCTCGAGAAGAATTGTTGCTTTTCTTGGCGGTCAACAGGCGCATACACGTTGTGAATGTAGATGGGAGCACTCTCAACCATCACCTTTACTACAAGGTAGCGACCTGCGACCGACAGAGTGGGGATAACAACAGCGGAGTCGAAACCTGGGAAGTCAGAGCGGAGCACCGTGAGCACTCCATTGCTCCTTCCTCGCGTGGGTCGAAGGAGCTGGGTGTTAGGATCGTCCACAAAGACCTTATGCTTGAAACTTGAGTCCAGGTGGAATTTGAAGTTAGAAAGATGCGTGCTGTCTGCGAACTTGGTTTCTTGGACACACGACAACGAGTGCTTGGAGATCACGCTCTCGATAAACAAGTGCCCGTTTTTCTTGATGCCATTAGTGTTCACGGTAACAACATTGATGTTGCTCCATGGTGTCGAGTTCGAGAAAACTTTAGCAACGTTTGGCGAGGCAGCCCGCGACTGTCGTCACCGTGCCGTCTCCTGCAACGTGGAGTTTCAGCACTGAAGAGTCGTCCGGGTAGAAGCCATTCAGCTGTTGCAGCGACTCAAGGTCGTCAAGCAAGTGACCCTGCCACTGCACCTCTCTCCAGTGCTGCATGCAGTGCGCACCTAGGTCTGAGCGCAGAAGCTGAAGGAGCGTGTTCGGGTGCAGCAAACGCGTGTGATGCGCTGGAATCCACTCGACGGGCTGACCAGTGATGTACTGGATCCAGTGATCATTTTTAAACAGAGTTGGCGCTGTGGCCATCAGCGCAAGCTCAAACAAGCCGAGCGCCTTGGACGCGCGAGATAGCTCCATGATTGATTCGGAGTGGGTCCACCACTTTGCGCAAGCTTTAAAAATGTCAAGACGCTTCGACGGCACAGCAGTCCCCATCAACTTCTTCCATTTGCTTGCGAAGGTTGTGTCTTCACCCGGGTTTGTCGCGCAGAGAACTCGGTTGATCACATGCAGTTGTGCAAGCTCCGCGATTGCAGTTTCGCCTCCTGCCATCTTCAGCGATATTGCGCTGTTAAAGGCGAGCGGAAACTCAACCGCTTTCTTTGTGATGTGGTCCGGGTTTGTAGCATTTTCGATCAGCTTGCACGCACCTTCGACCTTTTTGTCCGCTTCCACGAGACGATCTGGGAGGGTGTTGAGCAGCGCCGTGTTCTCGTCGTTTAGCATCGATTCGGTTACCTCCGAAAGAGGCGACGCCTTCGATGCCTTCTTGATCTTTGTGTGATGCTTTTCAATGAAGAACGCGGACTCAGTTACTACGTTTGCTGTATCGGGACGTTTCACATCCACCGGTACGATTTGGTGGCGCACGCCGTATTTTGTGTCGGCGGTTGCGTTTTTTGTCTCGAAGGTGACTTCCATCGACTGGAGCGCCTGGAAGTAGTTCTTGGTGGCAATGCCGTCCAGTGGCAACGGTTGCTGCTTCACCAGAAGAGCAGAGAAGTCGATACCACTGCGGCTGCGCTTCTTCCGGTTGTTCACTACGGTGGTGAAGCCGTCTGTTAAGAGAGGCATGGACGGAGACTCTGGCTTCGGACTTCCTGGAGGCGAAATCTTGCTGTTTGAATCATTGAAGGTCGATATCGACAGCGCATCGTCACGGTTACTTGAATGCCGAACAAGCTGGTTGGCAGCAAATTGCTGTCCATGCTGAGCTCCACGTTGGAGCTGACCATCCCGTTTTTTAGACTCCTCGACTGCCTTCTGGAGCGAGGTTTTGTTTGGCCTGGTGGTCACGGCTCGTGCGTAGTATTGTGCTGCTTGCTGTTGCGAACTTGAAGCAGATTCGCTTGGCTGTTCCGGACGAGGAAATTCGCCGTCGGCCGTCGCGAGGTCCACGGAGTGGTGCGAGCGATAACCAAACGGCAAGCGCTCGGATCGAAACGGCGCGTTCTTGCCGTGTACTGGGTGCAGCTTGTTGTCAAACACGATCTGGTCACAAACCGATCCGTTCACAATCAAGGGACTTGGACAATTCGTGCTCAGGAAGTACACGCGCCAGGTAGCAGACGTGATTCCAGTCGCAAGATTGACTTCGCGGAACGTGTCATAGACCGGTTTGCAACCCAAAAGAAACAAGCGGTGCAGTATCACTTCCGTGTTGGTGTCCGAATCGACGTTGGAGATATCGATGAAGTACTTGCTGCCAAGCACGTCAAACTCCTTGAACATGAAGACACCCCCAAGAATGTTCACCTTCGTCCGTTCGAGGGCAATACAAGCCTCCTTCGACTTCACCTTGACGCGCAGGTTTCCGCCAGGGAGCTTCGATACTTGACCGATCTCGAACGTGCCGTAAAGTTTTTCAAGTGTTTTATTGCCGTGGTGCGTGCCGGACAGCGATGCCATGATCTTGTGCATCGGCGTCTTGACAAAAGTGCGCCCAGTGTCGATCACCATATCGAACCTGGCTCGAGGGAGAGCATACGGCCTCGCTTGCTCCATTCGAGACGCAATAAACGACCAGTCGCCACCAGCGGCGTACTGTCGTTCAATTGCTTCGATATCACAGGCGAGAGGTTTGGGGGTTTCTACACGACGACGCGTTTCGTCAGTTTCAGCATTGTCGCGACGAAGGGTCTCTTGCTGCAGGAGGACTTCGGCCATGGTTGGACGCGGATCCACGGAATGAGGTGGAGGCGGCGCGGTGGTGGCGGAAGGAATCGCAGGTTCCATCGACTCATCGAGCGGGGTAGCATCAGGAGACGAAACAGGCGCAGTCGTCGTAGACACTCCCACATCAACGTCCATCTCAGCCGGCTCTAGAGCGGACGAAGCGGGAGGCGAAGGCGCAGTAGTTGCTGTAGAAACAGCAGGCGGTGTATCAGGATCCGAAGCAACAGAAGAGCCTGATCCCCCCAAATTTTCAGAAGGAGAAAGGCAGGTGGTGGAAACTGGCTGGATACTGGGTGCGGTCCCAGATTCCAAGCCTGTTGCGACACGTGGCAGCTGGTCGGAGGGAGTCGGGGAGAATGGATTTTCCATGGTTAAAGAAGAGACGGGATCGGGGAAAAGGATGGTGAGGGGTATTCTCTAGATTTGACTTGAGCAGTAGCTGGCAAATTGAGAAGTGCCTGTGTGGCTCAGTGGTAGAGCATCTGTCATATAAACATAAGGTCCCCGGTTCAATCCCGGGCGGAGGCATGTCATTAACTTGCTGCTTCTACCCATCTGTAAGCCGAGTCACGAGCGCGAATGCGGCGCTTGTTGCTTCAGTTTCGTGCAAACGACTTTTCACACCAAAACGACAACTTTTTTCTATCGCACTGGGTCTGATCCTACACTCGTGTATTCTTCATTCACGAGATCGTAATGTCTTTGAATTACTACCTGGTCGGTTGCAGTAGCCAATGCACCCGGACGATTTTCGGGCTTCAGTAATGTCACTGTTTGCGCATTTCGGTACCTCATGAATAATGATGATGCATTCCATTTGAGAAGTGTGTGGGAAATGTACTGGGTCGTACGCGTATGTAAAATATTAAGTATATGTGTGAAAAGAACAGTGTTCATTTTGTAAACAATGCTGGCGTGTTTAAAAGGTGTGATAGTTTGTCTACTTGTGTTGTCATCCGCGAGTCGAGTGATGTATGCATTCATACCCTGCGTGTGATATGCTTTGTGGCGGTAATATATTGGATATTTGTGTTGTAGTCTTGCAATTGCGTTGGCATCGGTACTAATTGTTTTGATAAAGTTGTGTGGTTAGGGTTAATTCTGCGCCTGTGTGGCTCAGTGGTAGAGCATCTGTCTTGTAAACAGAAGGTCCCCGGTTCAATCCCGGGCGGAGGCATGTCATTAACTTGCTGCTTCTTCCCATCTGTGAACCGAGTCACGCGCGCGAATGCGGCGCTTGTTGCTTCAGTTTCGTGCAAACGACTTTTCACACCAAAGCGACAGCTTTGTTCTATCGCACTGGGTCTGATCCTACACTCACGCATTCTTCATTCACGAGATCGTAATGTCTTTGAATTACTACCTGGTCGGTTGCAGTAGCCAATGCACCCGGACGATTTTCGGGCTTCAGTAATGTCACTGTTTGCGCATTTCGGTACCTCATGAATAATGATGATGCATTCCATTTGAGAAGTGTGTGGGAAATGTACTGGGTCGTACGCGTATGTAAAATATTAAGTATATGTGTGAAAAGAACAGTGTTCATTTTGTAAACAATGCTGGCGTGTTTAAAAGGTGTGATAGTTTGTTTACTTGTGTTGTCATCCGCGAGTCGAGTGATGTATGCATTCATACCCTGCGTGTGATATGCTTTGTGGCGGTAATGTGTTGGCATTTGTGTTGTAGTCTTGCAATTGCGTTGGCATTGGTACTAATTGTTTTGATAAAGTTGTGTGGTTAGGGTTAATTCTGCGCCTGTGTGGCTCTGTGGTAGAGCATCTGTCTTGTAAACAGAAGGTCCCCGGTTTAATCCCGGGCGGAGGCATGTCATTAACTTGCTGCTTCTTCCCATCTGTGAACCGAGTCACGCGCGCGAATGCGGCGCTTGTTGCTTCAGTTTCGTGCAAACTACTTTTCACACCAAAGCGACAGCTTTGTTCTATCGCACTGGGTCTGATCCTACACTCATGCATTCTTCATTCACGAGATCGTAATGTCTTTGAATTACTACCTGGTCGGTAGCCAATGCACCCGGACGATTTTCGGGCTTCAGTAATGTCACTGTTTGCGCATTTCGGTACCTCATGAATAATGATGATGCATTCCATTTGAGAAGTGTGTGGGAAATGTACTGGGTCGTACGCGTATGTAAAATATTAAGTATATGTGTGAAAAGAACAGTGTTCATTTTGTAAACAATGCTGGCGTGTTTAAAAGGTGTGATAGTTTGTTTACTTGTGTTGTCATCCGCGAGTCGAGTGATGTATGCATTCATACCCTGCGTGTGATATGCTTTGTGGCGGTAATGTGTTGGCATTTGTGTTGTAGTCTTGCAATTGCGTTGGCATTGGTACTAATTGTTTTGATAAAGTTGTGTGGTTAGGGTTAATTCTGCGCCTGTGTGGCTCAGTGGTAGAGCATCTGTCTTGTAAACAGAAGGTCTTTCAATCCTGGGCGGAGGCATGTCATTAACTTGCTGCTTCTACCCATCTGTAAGCCGAGTCACGCGCGCGAATGCGGCGCTTGTTGCTTCAGTTTCGTGCAAACGACTTTTCACAACAAAGCGACAGCTTTGTTCTATCGCACTGGGTCTGATCCTACACTCATGTATTCTTCATTCACGAGATCGTAATGTCTTTGAATTACTACCTGGTCGGTTGCAGTAGCCAATGCACCCGGACGATTTTCGGGCTTCAGTAATGTCACTGTTTGCGCATTTCGGTACCTCATGAATAATGATGATGCATTCCATTTGAGAAGTGTGTGGGAACTGTACTGGGTCGTACGCGTATGTAAAATATTAAGTATATGTGTGAAAAGAACAGTGTTCAGTTTGTAAACAATGCTGGCGTGTTTAAAAGGTGTGATAGTTTGTTTACTTGTGTTGTCATCCGCGAGTCGAGTGATGTATGCATTCATACCCTGTGTGTGATATGCTTTGTGGCGGTAATATATTGGATATTTGTGTTGTAGTCTTGCAATTGCGTTGGCATCGGTACTAATTGTTTTGATAAAGTTGTGTGGTTAGGGTTAATTCTGCGCCTGTGTGGCTCAGTGGTAGAGCATCTGTCTTGTAAACAGAAGGTCCCCGGTTCAATCCCGGGCGGAGGCATGTCATTAACTTGCTGCTTCTTCCCATCTGTGAACCGAGTCACGCGCGCGAATGCGGCGCTTGTTGCTTCAGTTTCGTGCAAACGACTTTTCACACCAAAGCGACAGCTTTGTTCTATCGCACTGGGTCTGATCCTACACTCATGCATTCTTCATTCACGAGATCGTAATGTCTTTGAATTACTACCTGGTCGGTTGCAGTAGCCAATGCACCCGGACGATTTTCGGGCTTCAGTAATGTCACTGTTTGCGCATTTCGGTACCTCATGAATAATGATGATGCATTCCATTTGAGAAGTGTGTGGGAAATGTACTGGGTCGTACGCGTATGTAAAATATTAAGTATATGTGTGAAAAGAACAGTGTTCATTTTGTAAACAATGCTGGCGTGTTTAAAAGGTGTGATAGTTTGTTTACTTGTGTTGTCATCCGCGAGTCGAGTGATGTATGCATTCATACCCTGCGTGTGATATGCTTTGTGGCGGTAATATATTGGATATTTGTGTTGTAGTCTTGCAATTGCGTTGGCATTGGTACTAATTGTTTTGATAAAGTTGTGTGGTTAGGGTTAATTCTGCGCCTGTGTGGCTCAGTGGTAGAGCATCTGTCTTGTAAACAGAAGGTCCCCGGTTCAATCCCGGGCGGAGGCATGTCATTAACTTGCTGCTTCTTCCCATCTGTGAACCGAGTCACGCGCGCGAATGCGGCGCTTGTTGCTTCAGTTTCGTGCAAACGACTTTTCACACCAAAGCGACAGCTTTGTTCTATCGCACTGGGTCTGATCCTACACTCATGCATTCTTCATTCACGAGATCGTAATGTCTTTGAATTACTACCTGGTCGGTTGCAGTAGCCAATGCACCCGGACGATTTTCGGGCTTCAGTAATGTCACTGTTTGCGCATTTCGGTACCTCATGAATAATGATGATGCATTCCATTTGAGAAGTGTGTGGGAAATGTACTGGGTCGTACGCGTATGTAAAATATTAAGTATATGTGTGAAAAGAACAGTGTTCATTTTGTAAACAATGCTGCGTGTTTAAAAGGTGTGATAGTTTGTTTACTTGTGTTGTCATCCGCGAGTCGAGTGATGTATGCATTCATACCCTGCGTGTGATATGCTTTGTGGCGGTAATATATTGGATATTTGTGTTGTAGTCTTGCAATTGCGTTGGCATTGGTACTAATTGTTTTGATAAAGTTGTGTGGTTAGGGTTAATTCTGCGCCTGTGTGGCTCAGTTGAAAGTCGGCTTTGTATTTTACTTTTTACACAACCTATACCTTCTCGGCTATGGCTAAGTTCCTACAGAGCTTCTTTTTAGCTGAATGCTTTTTTCTTATTTTTTCCTATTTTTATTGTTATTCGTTCCTTTTGGGATTATGCTGTTTCGTCGGTAATTATTTCGCTTGAAGCCAACTGTTCTTCTTCAAGTCCGGTTTGTTCGTTAATTCGCCCGTTCAATCGCTTTCCACAGGATATTATTTCTGGGAGGTCAAGAGCTCAATACTACCAGGGGCTCGTTGGTAGTATGGAGTCTGGTCCGTGTGGGGTTTGAACCAGCGACCTTTGGGTTATCGAATTGGTGCTTAACCACTGCACCAGGGAGGGCCCCGCCTGTGTGTCTCAGTGGTAGAGCATCTGCCTGTAAACAGAAGGTCCCCGGTTCAATCCCGGGCGGAGGCATGTCATTAACTTGCTGCTTCTTCCCATCTGTGAACCGAGTCACGCGCGCGAATGCGGCGCTTGTTGCTTCAGTTTCGTGCAAACGACTTTTCACACCAAAGCGACAGCTTTGTTCTATCGCACACGGTCTGATCCTACACTCATGTATTCTTCATTCACGAGATCGTATTGTCTTTGGATTACTACCTGGTCGGTTGCAGTAGCCAATGCACCCGGACGATTTTCGGGCTTCTGTTTGCGCATTTCGGTACCTCATGAATAATGATGATGCATTCCATTTGAGAAGTGTGTGGGAACTGTACTGGGTCGTACGCGTATGTAAAATATTAAGTATATGTGTGAAAAGAACAGGGTTCAGTTTGTAAACAATGCTGCGTGTTTAAAAGGTGTGATAGTTTGTTTACTTGTGTTGTCATCCGCGAGTCGAGTGATGTCTGCATTCATACCCTGCGTGTGATATGCTTTGTGGCGGTAATGTGTTGGCATTTGTGTTGTAGTCTTGCAATTGCGTTGGCATTGGTACTAAT
>MIQA02000330.1:0-27704 GCA_001887855.2 Sclerospora graminicola | reverse complement strand
AAAACCACAAATTGGTGCTGGAGAACGGTCTTTGGCCTTTACTTAATTTGTGCTTAAGTTGTCTAGTGTGAAGTATGAGAAGACTTGTGTACTTGAGCTAACAAAATATTGAATACAGCGCAAAATATGTTAAGGCTGCCTTTTAGCACTCGTTACTGCTTGAAAGTTAAAACTGCCATCCTGAGCATTGCAATCATTGAGTTCAGGTATTACGTGTTTCTGGTATTCTTCGATCTTCATCAACCTTCGGAAGTTTACTCCAAGCAGTCGATTACTTGCAGTTTGCACAGTTATTATCCGTCCCACCATATCGCTGGTGACTGGGCGTAGCATCCGTCGAAGTTGAAGTCATCGACGCAGATTCAGTGGCGAGAAGGAAAATTGTCGCGACGACAGCCAAAATTTGAGAGATGCGCATGAGAGTCTTGAGTGCTTCAAAGGACGAAGGAGAAAACGAAAGCGACGTCACGGGGCCACTGTGGCCACTGAGAACGTCAGTGAGGCGTCCAGTTTCTGAGCCTATTCTCGCGTCAGCTTCGTGGGACCACACTGTTCGTCTCTGGAACGTGTTTGCGAGCAAAAAGAGCTTTCTTGAGCCTCTCGCGCAGCCTACCGACGTGTTAGCTGTAGCTTTCCGTCCCGATGGCAAGCAGCTTGCTTCCACAACGCTCAATGGGGCCATTAACATTTGGGACGTGAATGATGGCGAACAAATTGGAACAATTGATGGCAAGCGCGATATTGCGGGCGGTCGCAAGGATGGAGACCACATTACTGCGACCAACAATCAGCTGAGCAAGCACTTTACGGGCATTTGTGAAAAGACGAAAGTTTTTCTACCGATTCAAGTCAAAGGCACGCACAGTGCCATCTAATGACGGGAGCGACCACACGTACACGTTGAATGGGTCCATGGATCCAGCGCATACAATTTGTCCACTTGGGTCGAGCGCTAGAGAGAGGAATTGCGTCGGCTCGGGTAACGAAATTGCCAAGTGAGGTGGCTTGGAAAGCGATAAAGCAAAGTGGGTACCTAGAATTACCCAAAATAAATACCCATGCCCATTGTCGGTACTAACTACCGGTATTCAGTACCGCTGGAACCAAATGCGGGTGCAAGTACCGGTATGTGATACCGGCCAAATCCAATCTTGGTACTAATTTTGGTATACCAATACCGACCCTGTTAATTTCGGTAGTAAACCGTACCGACGTGTTAATTTTAGGTATCGGTAGGAAACTATAGTATCAGTATCAGCAAATTTTGGTACCTGATTCGCTACTATAGTACCGGTGCCGAAACGTGATACCGCACACCCCTGGTTGTCACTCGTTTTACACGTTTTTACACGGGTTTGGAGCTCGATGAAGAGATATAGGGATGTTAAAGGAATGGTAGACTTCTGAATGTCCAATACATACCAAAATATTCGTAACCTTTCTGAAATCTACCTAACTCTACCAAATTATACAGAATGCCATTGGCAGAATTTATTGCCAATTAGAATCAATAGAAAAATGCATTCCGAGTCACTTCAATTGAGCGAATCAAGCCCCAATCGCGTCGCCGCTCATGGATCATTTTTCAATACAGCGTGTTCTCCATTTCGATGATGTCAGTGGTGAGCGGCATACAACGCCGCTACGCGTTACACCGGTAAAAAAGGATAGCATCTGAAGAAGTACCCACAGTCGCTCGGCCACCCCGCCAGCCCGTATCAATGGACCCCCCGAGGACTCCGTTGGGTCAAGAAATTGAAGTGACGCCTCGGTCAACCAGGGCTCGGGCCGGACGCGAGTCCTCTTCGCTGCATCAAGCAGCTCAATCCACTGTGAGCACCCCAACTCCGCGACGATCGCCAATCCAGCCATCGCCAGCTCGCGCCTGCATGCAGCTCAAACCCGGACGGCCGCTGAGTGAGATTTGGGAACATTATTTGGTGGAAAAGTTGGCCGGTAAGAAGACTGCTCACTGCAAGAACTTCAAAATTGAAGAACGTTGTAACCGCAATAACGAGATGAGGATAATCTTTTATTCAGCCATTACACAAGCAACACTAAGCTTCAATACCAATAAAATGGAGCAATTAGTATTTCGCCTTCTTGGCAGCTTCGGCGGCGATCGCCATCTCACGCTTCTCCAGCTTCTTCTGAGTCTTCAAGCCCATGATACCACCACCCCATGTGCGACGAGCAGCAGTGTTGTCGTTGAATTAGCGCGGAAAGCTTCGGTCAACGAGTCAAACTTGGCCTTGTCCTCCTTGTTTACGTGCGTAAGAGCCACTACAGCGGCATTCTTTTGGTGCACAAGCTGCCCAAGACGGGCTTTACCCTTGACAATACAGTACGGAATGTCGAATTGACGGCATAGAGCAGGAAGGAAGACAACCAGCTCAATAGGGTTCACATCATTAGCAATCACAACGACCTTGGCCTTCTTGTTTTCAATCAGCGAAGTCACGTGGTTCAGTCCAAACTTGACGACAGCAGGAGGAGCCGAAGCCTGCTCTTTGCAAGCAGCAATGTTTCGTAGACGCTGAGTCTTGGCGGCCTTCGTCTCAGGTTGGTACTTCAACAGCAGCTTGAGCAGGTCCGTCGCGACGTTCTTGTCTAGAGTGTTCGAAGGCTGATTGATCGATGGCGGCACTTTAAGTCGATGGTAAAGGATATTGCGTTAGCGCTGGAGACGCACGAATCGTGGCCAGCGAACGAAGCGGGACAAATCACGCTTAGGCTACAATCGAATACGAGAAATGCAACAGAGCTATTAGTCTCCACAAGTCGTCAAGTAAAGATAGATAAAAAAATCCACGCCATGGGACAAGTGAGCTTGAGTATGACAAATAAATTACCGGTATTCCTTTACCCTTGAGGTGCAACTCATGGCGAGCGAATGAATTGGCCACCACAAGTTTGTGTCATTGCGGTCGTGGGGGACCCGCTACACTAATCTCAAGTGTATCGAACAATGCAACATGAAGAACAAGCTTAAGTAGCTATAGGTCTTCACGCTGTACTATTCGGTCTACACTGAGGGGCGTGATTCGCTGCCTTAGTTTCAAGCAGAAACAGCAGGCATTGTGATTTTGAGAAGGAGACGGTGCTTCAAAATACCTGAATGTCACCACCACGGCGGAAGTTCTTGGGCGCCGAGACGATAAGAGGATTCTTCTTCGACGCAGCCGAGACCTTAGCAGACTTGCTCGTCTTTGTGGTCGTAGTCGTGGTAGTACGCTTGATCTTCTTGGTCGGCATGGTGTCGTAGATGGCGAATAAACGAATGGAATTATAAAGGGTAGGAATCCTACCCTTTATAATACCTAGCTTGGTCTTTACTGTAAGGGTGTTGGAATTTGGTAGAGTTTGGTAAATTTGGTGGTATTTGGTAGGAGTCCAAAAATAGTTTAGAATGTTTCGTAAGTGTTACAAAAACATCCCTAGCCTTTATCATTGCCAGCATGAACTCGGGGGTTTCTGCGAGGCTGGTATAAATATTGTGTGCTCTAGACGAAATTTCAATGCGTGATTCAACCGCGCAACCTTAACCTATAAAAACCGCGCAAATCCTGTTACCGGTATTAATACTCCCTCCGTCCCAAAGTTATTGTCCGATTGTTGTTTAAATACTGAGATTAATGTCAAAAATACTGCTTTTTGCTCATAATTACATCAAGGACTTTCAGTTGATGATACATTGGGGTTTTACGCTTTTCGCTGAAGTTGCGGCACCAAAACTACCTATTAATTTGGGGGTCATTTGACGGAGCACCGGTAGATAGATGAACGTCGCTCCTGCCTCTGGGGATCTAAGTGCTGGTGATAAAGGAAATCAGCTTCGCATTGATACAAGCTCTTTTTTGCTGGACCATTTTTGCATGAATGCGAAGTGATTAAAAATGAGGTACCCATGTAGCTATAATTCCCATTAAGAATAAAAAATTGACTGAATGGTAAAGTGGTGTACGAGTATATATTAACAACTTCTTATAAGAATGGCATTATTGTAACTACTGTACGCTCTTCATCTTCATGCATAACATCAACCGGGGTCCGGTCCAGCACAGTGATCGTAAAAGGCCGGCCAATCAAGTACAAACAATGTCATGTCTACCTTTATAAGCTAGTACTATGTAAATGATGGCTTGCCTACCTTCATGAGCACCTGTGGCTTGGCTGTAAAAAAGAGCATTCATTGCAACTGACAGTAGCACAGCACTAATAAAAATACGACAATAAAAATGGGACGCTAAAAACCGTGAATCGGACAATAACTTTGGGACGGAGGGAGTAGTTTATTAGTAGTGGTTCTCACTAGTGATGTTAAAGAAATGGTAGACTTCCGAATGTCCACTACTTACCAAAATATTCATAACCTTTCTGAAAACTACCTAAGTCTACCAAATTATACAGAATGCCACTGGCAGAATTTATTGCCAATTAGAATCAATAGAAAAAATGCATTCCGAGTCACTTCAGTTGAGCGAATCAAGCCACAATCGCGTCGCCGCTCATGGATCATTTTTCTATACAGCGTTGTTCTTCATTTCGCTGATGTCAGTGGCGAGCGGCAAACAACGCCGCTACGCGTTACACCGGCTAAAAAGATAGCATCTGAAGAAGTACCCACCGTCGCTCGGCCACCCCGCCAGCCCATATCGATGGACCCTCCGAGGATTCCGTTGGGTCAAGAAAATGAAGTGACGCCTCAATCAACCAGGGCTCGGGCCGGACGCGAGTCCTCTTCGCTGCATCAAGCAGATCAATGCACTGTGAGCACCCCAACTCCGCGACGATCACCAATATAGCCATCGCCAGCTCGCGCCTGCATGCAGCTCAAACCCGGACGACCGCCGAGTGAGATTTGGGAACATTATTTGGATGTAAAGTTGGCCGGTAAGAAGACTGCTCAGTGCAAGTACTGTTTAATTACCTTAAACAACCCTAAACCAAGCACCAATATGATTGCACATTTGACGCGCATCTGCGAGAATATACCACAGGTGACCAAGAAGAAGATCGTGGCACAAAGAGCTGATATCAAGACACAAGCGCCACCAGTCACTATGGACGCGAGCGACCAAGAAGATGGTCGCTTCTCTTGCCCTATTGACCAAGCTGAATTCAACTTGCTTCTCGTTCAACGCTTTGTTGTTTGCGTCCTTCCGTTCTCCATTTTGGAGTCACTTGCGTTTAAGGAATTTGTCCATAAGCTCGCCTCCGGAATTTAAATCCCCACCCCGCCAGTTCGTCACCAAACACTTAAAGGTGCTGCCGCGCGCATGCAAGCCGACGTTATTGCTAGGATAAACAAGCAAAAGTTCGTTTCTATACAAACGGGTGGTCGGATCCCAACGTCGCGAAGATTGTGAATTTTATGGTGGTCACCCCAGAAATGCCCTCATTGTTTTGGTCATCGTGGGCGTCCGGTGCGGAGGCGCTCACGACTGCCAATTTGGAAAAGAAGACAAGAGAAGTTGTGGAGCAAGTCGAGCTAACTAAAGCTCGCGTGATTGGAAAAGTCACTGGTAATGCAAAAAACATGCATGGTATGTGGAGCCGACTCAAGAGTCTCGCGATCGTCAGTGTCGGCTGTGCAGCACACGTATTAAACCTGCTCATGAAAAATCTGTTTGCCCACGATACGCTAAAGAAAGCTCACCTAAACTGCGTGCAGCTATCACGATTCGTGCGCGGCCTCATCGGCCTCCTTGATACTTTCCGAGGGCAACAATCGTATATTCGCGCCCGCGGTGAAAGGCAAAGTGGTCTAACACTGCCTGTTCCTACGCGATGATACTCTGTCTTCAACTGCCTGGAGAAAGTCCTTACTAATCGCAATGAGCTATATGAGCTTTTCACGTCTTCAGAATACACTGCACTTCGACAAAGATACGCTCAAACGGAAGCGTCATGCAAAAAGCTAATGTACATGGCGGCGATCGTGAAAGATAATAATTTCTGGGAAAATTTACGCGGGGTCGTTCAAATGATCAAGCCCATTAAGACTGCGTTAGCCAACATCGAGTCCGATAATCAGTTTGTATCAAGCGTGTATTCATGCTTCATTTCTCTATTACATCACGAAATATATCGGCAGCGCGTGCATAACCACCCCGAATCAACTTGTGTATCAGCAACCACCGCTGGCGGTGGCGGTATTTCATCAGCTAGCAATGACGGCGAGAACGACGCTGATCAGCTGCACATTTCAACATACTCCGTTGGCTATCAACGATCAGATCCTATCGTTCCCGGTGTGCGGGAGAGTTTCTTTCGCGAGAACATTCAACAGCGTTGTTCTTATGTACAGACAAATGCGATGGGAATTGCACATTTCCTTGACCCAAGATGCAAATTTACTGACTTTGTGGCTGAAGATCAAGCCAAGACACGAGTCTCAATCACGAAGTTTGCTATTGACCTAGGAATTATAAAGCCCAACGAGACATCGGAGCTGAAGCGTCAGATGTTTGGGTTTGCTGCAGTGAAAGCGGAGGAGGAATCCATGGAGAAAACTAATCCAAGAACATACTGGAAATCAATGGAGAGATAGATTGCAGACATAGTTTTTACCCTGCCGGCATCATCGGCAGCAAGTGAACGGGCGTGGAGTATCTTCAACCATAGCCATACGAAGAAGCGCAACCGCCTCTCTGTCGACAATGTCGAGCTATTGGTATACGTCTACATTAACTATGGAGCCATCAACAACGAGAAGGTCGACATCGCGAGGCACATCTCGCAGCCTGAATTTTTCGACAATGCCGAAGAGCTCTAGCTATCGTTTCCAATAATACCAAGTTACGAGACGTCATAACATCATTCTTCGATAACGCGAGCTGTCCTCTATGCTGTAATTTTGCGGCATGTAATATTTGTAGGTCGTTCTGAGTTGTAACCGTATCCAAGCGAAAGAAAATGCCCAACGACAAATCAGTAATACATCGTCATCTTTCTAAAAAAATAACCACCAGTTGCGCATTCATTAATTCCAAAGCGTGTTCCAGGCTATGGCGCTCAGAAATAAACGGATAGATCCAATTCGCCACTCTCAATCTGAGAATAATACACACTTTTCATCGCAACATGGCCAATCGGGAATAATTTCATGGAGCACGAGTAGTCGGAAACGACCTAAATGTGGCCACATTTGAGCACAATCATCCAATCCAAACCACAGCTCGCATGCATCCAGCTTGGTCCTTTAAGCACGTGTCCTGGGCCATGCGTGTGAGCACTTGACATCGTATTACTAGCAGTATCCATTGTATTCAACGTTTAATTCTAGCACTTGAGATGGCAAAAACTATTTTGATGAGACTCAGCTACACTCTCAAAGCCAACGTTTTCTTCAGTGAGCTCCAGCGACATATTATCTCTTGTCCCTGTCGCTAGCTTCCCGTTGAAGAAAGAAATGTATTTGCGTCGTTTCGCAGTAGTACTCACGAAGTTTTGGTTTCCAACGGCTTCAACTAGTCGCATGCAAGGCTGCAGTACGTCGAGAAATTGAAATTAATCCATCTTTCTTTAGAACATAAATACCTTATTGCGTCGTGCAGCGCTAACTGTGCGGTCAACGTCCACTCGCGACGTTTCCATTGTTAGCACGGGCGCGTATATGACAATGGATACGGGCCCAAATGGCGTAGTTAAAGCAAGCACCACGACCACCTCGCCAGTCCTTCTTGGATGAACTACCCACCGTTTTCTGTGTCGCGGTTACAGCGTGCACCGCCGTCATCAGACCTTCCTTGATGCCAAACTTGTCGTGTACAACCTTGGCCAGAGGAGCCAGACAGTTTGTCGTACATGAAGCGTTCGAGACCACGTGCATCTTCTTCTCGTACAGCTCGTGGTTGACGCCCATCATAAACCGGACATTTTTTTACTGGATGAGAACGAGTCCAAGGAGTCAGCCGAAGAGTCTCTCCTGTTTTGGATTCCTCGTCGGAAAGTCATGACCGCTTCCGAACTGACTGCGGCTCACCCCTGGTCTAAAGTGCAACTGGAGGGCTTGCGCATTGCAGACCTCACCGGTGCCTACGTCGCTCGAGATTGTCTCGTCCACCGTTGTGGGTGTTCCCACCGGCGCCAAAAAAACCTAAAATTACCGAGTGGTGTCCTGACCTGGTCGAGGTCGACCCGCTAAATGCGATCCTGTCTCTCCATATGGAAGAGGAGACACCTGCTGATCGGCCAGGATAATGCACTACCTCCAGTCACTCATGGGGTGGTGTGCGACATCGACCTGGGTAACGCGAAGCCGGTAGCACAAAGGTGCGGAAGAGTTGTCCCCAGTATCGAGAGAAGTTGTCACAACTCATAAAAGGACTGCTGGCCACTAAGATCATCCAGCTATCTACCTCGCCATGGGCGTCGCCCATCGTGATCAATATACTGAAGAACGGGGTGGACATAAGGTTGTGCATCGATAACCGACTGGTAAACCGGATATCTAAGCTTATGTTTTACCAGATTCCACTTATTAACGACTTGCTGGAAGATCTAGTTAAAGTTTTATCGTATTGCTCGTTGAATATGACCAGTGGATTTTGGGTGGTTTCAGTGACTGACCGTGCACGGGAAATTTCTGCTTTTGTTACGCTATTCGGGCTGATGCTGTTTGGCATTAAAAATGCCCCGCAGATATACCAGCGGCTTATCTATAATGCAGTGTATGGGCATTTCAATGCCAAGTCATCAACGTCTCTCTACATTTCGCTCAAGTCTAATTCACTCTCGATGCGTGCTGCTTTGAAGGAAACACAGGCAATGTGCAAGTGGTGCAAGGCTCACACACGGTTTAATAACATAAGCTCCCTGCGGGTCGTACATGGGGCAGATGGTGACAACAGTTCCTCGGCTAGTGCAATGATTGTGCAGTCAGGGCATCCGAATTGGTGTACATGCGGAGCCAAATCGTCTGACTCGCTTCGAGACCGTATTTTGTTCTCAACTTGTTGGAGTTCATTGGAAGGAAAGACAGCATCGAAGGCGGAAATGATGTGCATTGATTTTTACAGCTCTAACGATATGTCGGTTGGTCAATTTCTGGATACGTACTGCTTTGCTAACGACAAGCCTGAGTTCAAGCGTGCGTTTACAACGTCAAAGCTATCGTTCTCCCACGATACTGGCCGTGTCGTTATTCGTGTGAAAGATTTAAGTGAGTTCAAGGATACAAGTGGTCAGCTAGCCGCAGCGGAGTTTCTTCGGGACTTCAGTTATCGCTCCGTCCTACAGCAAATTCGATCCGATGAAGTGCTGATGTGGTCACGAAACATACGAGGGGGGAACGCACCCACTCATTTATCCTCGACATATTCGGTCATTCCGAAAGACGCGTGGAATTATTCGTTTGGAAAATTTCTAGAGGATATGTTTTATGGAAAGGCAATGGACATTGATTGCGTTCGTTTTCCTCACTTGGCTGGTGTGAGCGGATCGCGCGATGCTTCGCTAATCCATTATTTTTCTCGTAGAGGACGTGTGGTGAGTGTGCATGTCGAGCCTCTGGAGCCTGTTCTCCACGTAGCGTTGCAGCCCGCGCTGTGGCAGGATCATATTGATCATCAAGCTCAACTCGAGGCAATTCATGACCTCTGTGATCTTGTTCGCGAAGTGTATGAAGTCACAACCTCGAAAGTTGCTGAGTCGATGGCAGATTTGGTCACCCCACTCCATGCCAAGCAAAATTTAAAAATCTTGCGAAACGAGGTGCAGCAATGGTATTCCTGTTTTGCTGCCAAGATTGAATCAAATCCACCTCAAGATGTGTTTGCATACAATGCACACTTTCGAGAAATTTACGAGTACGCAGTTGGCTGGAGTCTCCGTATCACGCGTGCCGTTCAAGCTACAGTAAAACCAACAATGGCGAACCACATTGATAGTCCGAAAAGTTCACTTCCGAAGGCTTGGTTTGATCAACTAGCACAGCAAGCAGAATCCAGCGATCGCTACAGCGATCCATCTACCCCCAGTGTTTTGGGATCAACGCCCGTAAATATCAATTTTCAAGAGCCTGGAAATTTGGCACACCTCGCAAGTTTTGCGCGTAGCTTGGCTGCTGCAAACAGCGCCTCGCCAGCAAAAGGAATGGCGCACGTCGCGAATGAAGTCACGAACACGTTGCGGCAGAATGGCACGACAGGCTCGCATCAATCCGAGCCATGGGATGCGGACGAAGGTGACGACAATTATGACGAATCGAGTCATTCGTTCCCAGCTGATTACATGGCGGAAACGGAGCCGTATATGTCAGGCCCTCCAATGTTTGGAAAGGCAATGTCGACCCTTGGTACCTCGAATCATGTCGCCTCAACCATGGGAGCGCTCGCATCCAGACGAGCACTCGAGAATTTTCGTTTGACGCAGCAAGCGAAGAAGGCGGACGGTTTGGGATACTTGGCGTTGCCGAAACGCCTGCTCGAGTGGCACCCGAGCTTGCCGATGGGGGTAAATAAAGCTCCTGTTCTCGTTAACGCAAAGCAGCCCACTTCCGTGGTGGCGTATTCTTTGTTCTCAAAAGAATACAGTCAGTGCATTTACGAAAACATGCGGAAAGACACTAGTCGGTATACGTTTGAGGCAAGAACTACTGACAAGGTTGCCACGCCAGGGTCTGATTGTCGTCAGTCCGAAGAGATTAAAAACATGCTTCGTATCTTGCGGTCAGCCACGCGAAACAACGTCGATCACAGTTTTGTCGACGAAAACCAGTTTCAGTCTGCTGTGCGCTTCAGTTGCAAATCGTACTACGCCATGCAATTCCACGCGCTGCGGAAGCTCTATTATGGAGGTGATCGAAACTATGTGGAATCGCTTTGCAACTGCCAGCAATGGAATGCAGCCGGCGGAAAGTCAGGAGCGGGTTTCCTGAAAACACGCGACGAACGCTTTATTGCCAAAGCGATTCCAGAAATCGAGTTGCAAATGTTTTTGAGCATGGCCAACGAATATTTCTGCTACATGGCCAAGACGTTCGAAGACGATTTGTCCTCGATGCTTTCAAAAGTGCTCGGCATCTACAAGGTTTCAATCTCAAACACAATCCAGAGTGGTGGAAGTGATCAAAACGTACGCATGTGCGTGATTGTCATGGAGAATTTAATGTATGGGCGCGAAGTTGACTTTTCATTCGATTTGAAAGGCAAAATGGAAGGACGCTACAAAGATGGTCAAACTGGAGCTAGTCGCTCCGTCTTGTGGGATCGCAATTTTGTCGAGTTAGCTGGTGGAATCCCGTTACCCCTCCAGGAATCTGCGTTTTCCTTGCTTTTGTCTGCAATCATGAACGATACAACCTTTTTGGCATCTGTCCAAGCGACAGACTACTCAATGCTGGTAGGATACGATGTTGACAAGCAGGAGCTCGTGGCGTGCATTATCGATTACATTCACAAGTATGACTTTATGAAAATGATGGAACATGCCGGTAAGCGGTTGATTCAAGAGGAAGGAGAAATCACTGTGTTGAACCCAAAGCACTACCGCAAACGGTTTTGCTTGGCCATGAACAAGTATTTTGTGACGATTCCATCGCGATATACAAAAGTGACTGTTGTCCGAAACACGGCATCCAATAATACCGTCGGTAGCAATGGTGCCACACCCCAAGAAGACGAAAAGGACTACGCGCACCCACCCTATAGTACGAGTACAGTTGCCAGTAGCTTGGGTACGACTGCGTCTGTTGTGGGGATGAATCGTCAATTATCACGGGAAAATCCGAAATGGTAATTTTTTACTGTACAATATTCATTATGAACGTGACGATTGCGACACGATACCAATCAATAAAAAGATGCCAGGGGTAAGGCATAAATAAAATTTGAATTCAAAATTGCAGTGTCGTTGGCCTCCCGCTTTCGAAGATAAAAAAGAACTTTGTGCTGCTGGAAGCCGTTCGTCAATTATAGATATTCAAACTCCGATTTTTGCGTGGAAGATACTGTGCTGCTCGGTTGTGGCGCTTGTCATCAGTTACTCTAACTGTTTACGAGATGTCAAGTAACGTATAGTCAGTGCAATTTTAAACTCCTTTTTATCTTAAACATCATCTTCTGAAGCAGCAGCAGCAGCAGCTGCTGCCGCTTCTTCTTCCTGTTGTTGCGCCTGATCGGCCATGGCGGTAAGATGTTCAGCACGAGCAATTACAGCAAGCACCCACACAAAAAAGCATGAGGCAATTGGGCTCTCCGAATCAACCTCTTCCTTGGAGATGGCTGCAAGTGTTTGCTTGACCTGAGAAACCACATCTGCAGTCACGGGGAGAGCTTTCCGGATATCACTGAGACCTTTTGCACTGGTGCCTTCAAGTTTCACTAACGACTCAATTCTTGTGAGCGACATCTCAAACGCATTCAACCTCGCTCCAAGCTCCGTTTCTTCTAGCAATGGTGCCAGTTTATCCCAGCTTGGTCGACCTGTTGCAGGATTGTGCAGCTCTCGACGCGAGTACCCTAGTAGCTCTAACGCTGCTGCGAAAACGGACAGCACGGGATCCTTGAATGGCACTATGCGAGTTGCCGCACGCGCTAAATTCGAAAGATGGGATACCAACATTGTCGTGAGATAGGCAAGACGACGATCCGTCTCTTTTGCCACTCGTAGCTGTTGAACACCTTCGCTCAGTTCTTCGCCTTCAGGAGAAACTGGTAATTGGGAAGCAAGACTTTCTTCCTGAGTAGCCATTTGCGCTGAAAAATTGGCAAAAAACTCTCGAGACCCATTTGCATCATCCGAAAGACGTTTCTGGTTATCTGCCATGTACAACTGGCGTTCTTTGTCTTCAAGAGTGGTAAGGAAACGCTCCGTGGTGTCGTAAAAGTGATTGATTTCTTTCGTTGTAAAAGTTCGCGCCTGGCCGACAGTATCAACATAAAAGACAAGATACTGCTCCAACGCGAGAGGCTCTTCCAAATTGCTTTCATTGTACACATCAGCATGTAAATAGCTTTGATATTGTCCTGCTCGCAGAAGAAGAGCCCCCAGCTTCGGCACACCAAAGAACTTTACCCTTGACTCACGAAGTACATTTGCCACGAGCACAAACTTTGGAAATGCGGGGGCAAGTGACTTGTTGTCAACGTCCGTGTCAATATCATCATTTCTGACGCTTTGATCCTCCTTGAACGCATCAAACGTGACACCAATACTACCATGAGCGTTTTCGTCATCGACCGACTGAGTGACGATTTTGTCAAGAATAGTCGACGCTAGACCTCTCGAACTCGCTATAAAATGCACGACATTATTTCCTTGTAAATCGGTGCATTTGCGACCAATGTAGGCTTCCTTCGCATTCAAACTTGAGCAAAGATATTCCAGGAATCGTTCAAAAGTGAGCGCTACACTTGGCGCGTTCTGCAGTTGAGATTGCAGTTGTGTTTCCTCTTCTTGATTTATCTTCCACTGTTGTTCCTGATCGTCGACTACATTTATTGTTGATAAAGTGGGCTGCTGACTAGTGGCAAGAAACTGTTGCTGTTTTTCTACACGCTTTTGAAGCTGCTGCTGAGCTTCGACGTTGACTACATGTTTAAGCAAATAATTACCCAAGTAATCAACCGGATCATCTGGCTGTAAAACCGCTAATTGAGCCAATGCCTCCGTTAATGGAGTGCTGATGGTTTGCCGTAGATACGCGTGGTCCAGCTCGAAAGGGTTTGCCATTACGGCTAAAGATCAACTGGTGACTCAAGTTGAAGCGTCGGCTTTTTTAAAAGGTGTTTAAGAGCATCTCCCCCGGCGGAGCTATTTTAGGGACTTTTGCCAAAATAGGGTACTTTTTCAGGTTTGTTGCTAAACTAGGACTCAAACGTCAGAATAGGGTGCTGTTTGTGAATAAAGTTCAAATGAGGGTCCCCCAAACATGTACTTCAATCTAAAGCACCCTACTTTGGCAAGATAGCAGCCCCAATAACCCTGACTTGGCATTTCTCATTGTACACTGACACTTGCAACCGAGCACTACAGTACCTGACGTGGACCAACTTTATTAACTTCACGGTAGTAAACTTAAAAAAGTTGGTCCTGGACGAAACTTTGCGCCTGGATTCGACCATATGTGGACAGCATACCTGAAACTCATGGTCAAACCTCTTATCGGACCCAGTGTCGAGATTTTCCACGTCGATGTGTCGGCTGCTAAGCTGGAAAATGGCATTATCGAGTCGAATCACAATCTCGCGTTCCTCGCTGCAATGTGGGCCCTTGTTATTCTCGTATACATTTACGACTCGCAGATCTGGCTTGCCATTGCTCAAGCCATTGTGGGCGCCTGGATTGGGTTGCGCCTCAAAATTGGCCATTCCGCCCGCATGAACGGATTTGTCACGCGTCTGCACCAAGCCCCAACGCTTTTCGACGAGAAAGTGGTATCGGCCGCGGCTCGTGGCCAGCTCGCATTTAACAGCAACCCGGTCTCCTCGAGCTCTGTTGCTCCTGATGCAAACAGCCGCTTGCGTTTTGCCGTCGTATGGAACGAGATTATAAGCAGCTTTCGCCTCTCAGATTTGCTGGATGACCGAGAGACTGCGGTGCTGCAATACCAAATTTCGGACATTGGTGTCGTTGAAGAGCCGGTGTTTTTGATTGCCGGGAAGGACCAAACAGCCGCCAACATTGCGGCAAATGCGAAAACCAAGTGCATGAGCGATGCACAACTCTTAAAAGAGCTCAAAAAGGCCGATGTGCTAGGCTGTGCCAACAATTGTGTCGACATTTTATTCCAAATCTTGCGACAGCTTCTGGGCGCTGAAGACTCGGAAATCATTGGTGTGTTTCACCAGATTCTCACTGGAGGTAGGGTAAGCAGGGTTGTGAACCTCACACACATTGGGTTGGTTCGTGAGAACGTTGTTGATTTGCTGGCGAGCATTTTGGATTTACCGGAGCCAACCGTTGTACCCCCGGGCAACACGTTTGGTTTCCCACACGAACAAGTGTTGGTCGTTGTGCAGCGCGTAGACGCTCTTTTAAAGAGTGCTGAACTAATGCTGGAAGAAGAGTGGATGGCGGAAAAGCTGGGTAAATCGGCGTTTGCAAACATGACGGCTGATTTCACCTATCAAAAGGAACAATTGTTGTCGATCTTTGCGGATCGTATTAGCCAGCGTGACTCAAACTCGCATACGTGCACGACGTCTCCGAGCTCGAACGAGAGTGTCATGTCGCTCTCGACACGGCTCTTCTTCTTACTGACGTTGGATGCGGCGGATGCGCTGCCTCGGTGCCATGAAGCTCAACACAGCATGAGTTTTTTCTTTAACTCTCTGCACACGAAGATCCCAAGTATTGACTCTATTGCCGCAATGAAGTCATTTTTTTTTCGGTCGTCACGCCCTATTACAATGAAACAGTACTCTTTTCAATTGACGAGCTTAATGGTCGCGTGGATTCCAACCCGTTGTTTCGTAAGGTGGAGTAGAAGGGTCGGGACCTTATAATTTTAAAGTACCTGGTCACGTTCCACGATGATGAATGGACTTTTTCGAGCGTGTGGACATGGATTCGATGGATGAGGCTCTAGCTGAGACGCCGACCCAAGTGCTAGAGTAAGACATGGCCAAGCGTGCCAAAGCTGGAGAATCTGTAGCCCATGCCGCAGCATAAGCCGAGTCTCCATTTCGCGGTTCTGCTATGGACGGAGAATTTGGTTGTAGCAAATACGTTCCATCTACTATTCGTGGTCGTTTCGGTGCTGTAGGTGGTGGCGCTGGTGGTGACTCTGGTGGTGATAATGTACGAGACGACAGCGCGACACTACGTGTGACTAACCTATCGACGGACAATAACAAGGATGATTTGAAAGAGATTTTCCGAGCATTTGGATTCGTTTCTCATGTATACTTGGCTAAGGTTCGTGAAACCTTCCAGTCACGTGGCATTGAAAAAAAATTATGTACCGCGAGGACACTGAGAAAAAGATAAAAACAAGTTTCACGGCCATGGTTACGATCATTTAATTCTCAGATCCTAATGCTTCCACGAAGAATGGTACGACGGCTCTCGGAAGTATTCGAACTAGTAGAGAATAAAGCGCGGCTAAAAAAATTGTACGCCCTTGCACAATAATATGAGTTAAAATTCGCGAGAAGACGGTCGCCGAGCTGCTGCGAAGTTTGACGCGGCAAATGATAGTGGGCTGACGCCGTCGATGCTATCGTGCCTCATGAAAAAGCCTGTGGTGGTAATAGAGCTGCTAGAAGGTGGAGCATACCACCGCTACACATTTGTGGACGAAGAGAAACATCCTGAAGATTCGCTAACAGTCACGTTACAATGTAATTTGCTAATATAGATGTCCTACCTTGATTGTCTCCTTTATATATATCGGCGCTGACAATGCTTCTTCTTGATGCATTCATTCCTAAACACACTGCTGTGCGTTTTTTGCTTGCAACTGGGTCGCATGCTACTTTCGGGGATGTACTACACTCCTGGACATTTTGTTTCCCTACCAAAAGGATGAGTTGTTCGGTGGTGCACACATCGGTCAATTAACGGGCCGCACATATTGTCCGAAACAGATCACGTACCAAGAGCCTACAGTCACGGCCACAGCAGCGAGTATTTTAGACACCACGACATCGATAATACGCAATGGAAAAGAGTTTCCCACCCGCGACGCAGCATGTCGCTACATCAAAGACTTTGCCTTGAGTCAGAAAAAGCGCGCAGTTGTAGACGCCAAGTTAAGTGGAGGAAACAACTTTACGATCCATTGTGACAGCAAGACACCATGCACGTTCTACGTTAAAATTAGCAAATCCAAAGCCGCGGGCGCCAAATGCTTACGAATTACATCGTATAACTTAATACACGAAGGATGTAGTGGTTCTGCGCGGACCACGTTAGACCAAGTTGTCCGGTTTAGTGTGACCACGGCAGCGGTAACTGCCCAACCTAAAATTTCCGCGTTGGCGCTTATATCGCAGATCAAGGCAACGAATGGTGTTCCCGTGTCAAAGCGTATGGCTTTCAGATCACGTGATGCCATAGTGGAGGACATTGCTGGTAGTGTTTCAAAAGGCTTTGCGTCACTAGAGTCTTTGCTACAGGTCTACAGTGCGAAGAATGCTGGTGCTTTCGCAAGTACCGAGTTTGAAAACGAAGGACATTTTGTTCAAGCTCAATGGTCGAGACACGCGGCGGCGCTCTTACGGGCGCTACGGAGCATTTTTGTCTCACCCCTACGTGCGGCAACATTGTGAGAGCGGCCAAAACGTTTTTGGCATCGACGGGACGTTCGCAAAGCATGGTCAGTATCCAAGTACCATGCTCATTCTCATCGGCCGTGATGGAAACAACAAAAATGCCGTTCTAGGGATTGGCATTTGCTACGGTGAGACCAGTGCCAACGCAGAATGGTTCCTCGAATGCTGCGAAAAGGCTGGTGTAGATTTCACGAATGCTCCCATCTTCACTGATCGAAGAAAGGCCCTTCTGGCAGCTCTCGGGAGTCGTCCGGGTGCCGTGGTCCAATTTTGCACGCGTCATCTAATTGGAAGCGTCAAGCATCAATTTGGAAAGATTGTGAACATCGACGTTGAAAGCGACCTCTGGGCATTACAAGAGTCGGCGTCAGAGGTGGAATTTAAATCACGGCTGACGGCTCTGTCCCTTTCCCACCCCACGATCGCAGATTACCTGGCAGAAATTGACGCCAAAAATTGGGTTCTGTTCACCGTATTAGGAAAGACGCGCCTCTATGACTGGCGCGCAACCAATTTCGTCGAGTCTGGGAATGGGGCTGCCATTCCAATTCGCTACATGCATGCGTTTAGCGTTTTCAATCACTATATCGCCAAGTTTATGTCTTCTTCGGGAAAAAGCGATGAAGATGTGCCTACATGGCTGGCAGGGGGAAACCTTGTGACCCCTTATGCGAAGGAGCTTGTTGACGAACAGTTAAGTGAGATTGAATACCAAACGGTACGCAAGAGCAGCGAAATCATTGCCTTCGTGCACGATGAACGTGCCTTCCGCGAATCGTACGTCGCGTCGATCTCTCAAACGGTACGTGTGCATGCACATTCATGGATCAGTACCGTATTCCTTGTCGTCATTTTTTTGCAACCCTTAAAGAATTTGGCCAGCTCTGGCAGATGTTTAATTTTTTCGAGCCATGTTATCGAATCGACAGATATGCCAGCGGATACGCGGCTTCAAAAAACAAGAATATCGAACTTGTTCTGACTGAAGATCTCACCCTGAACAATCAGAGCGTCCCTCCACTAAAATCAATGGTTCGTGGAAGAAAACGTGTCCACCGGTTTCCAAGTCAAGGCGAATCAACGACCAAGCAACTGTGTTGCTGGATGGTCTGTGGTTTGCAGCAAATGCAAGATGCGCGGTCATAATCGCAGAACATGCGGTGCGTAGGCTACATTAAATCTGCTTACCGCCCAAAACGTGTCTATATCGAGCTCTTGTATTTCTTGGTTACTACATATGCTTTGGTTGCATAGCTGAAGATTCCAACTTTTAATGCCTCGAATCGTATACTTTCTACAATCGTGAATTCTAAAATAGCATCGTCTTTGATCACCGAAACTGGCAATACTCGTAAATATATTTTCGCCCTCATCTTTGTCTTCTTTCCAATCGTACATATTCACGAGTCATGTGAGGCATACTCGACCTGAGCAACTCAGTTGCCAATACTGAACTCAACTCACTCTTCAACGGAAGCTCATGAACAGGCTTGGTATCAGGAGTGCAAGCGGAATGCTACCGAAGATAAATTGCCACTGCCAGTCATGATACGGCGCGTTACTCCAGTTTTTTTACATGGCCGTCGCGTTGATGCCGTTAATGAGCATCACTTCAATCATATAACTGAGTGCAGCACTTGTAAGAAACATCAAGACGCCCTGGCCTTTCCACCCTTGCATACAGATTTCGAAATTGTACAGTGGACACACGAGCGAGAGCATGGCAATCCCCACTGATGCCAAACAGATGCCCATTATCACCATCGAGCTCGACTCGAGCCACACAAAAGCACAGCCAGCGAAAGTTACCATACATGAGGCTTCAATCGTCCAACGACGTCCAATAACATGCGCTAGACCACCACTCAGGATAACTTTAAAAACCGCATCTGCACCAGCAGCGTACACCTTAATCATACTTAAATCCAATGCACGGCCAGTACTTCATTATTGTGGTAGGCAAACGATTGATTGACAAGGTTGTCCGAGGAAGAGTTCACATATCCCAGTGAAAAGATGAGGCACGTTAGCCAGACGCAAATGAAGCCACCCAAGCCGCCCACAATCACACTCAAGGAAGCAGCAAACTCACTTCCAGAACTTAGGGGACGTGAAAACCCGCCGTTGTACATCATACGCGTCTGGATTGTTTTCATAAATGGGAAGGTCGAGAGAGCCAAGAGCGGAAGTGCCAAGAAGAGACCGACGACCACGTCAAAGAAAAAGACAAGTTCACGGACGAGGCCCAAACTAGCGATATGCAGTCCACACACCCGATGGGGCAGTTTCAAGTAGTGCAAAAGCGAGAAAAGTCCAGTAAACATCGACACGGTCAATGAAAACGACTTGATGCCGTCCCAGCCTTGCAGGGAACCGACGAGAAACGGCGCCACGCCTATCAGCAATACCATCAACACGTAAAGCAGAGCCTTGAGAACAAGCGCCTTGTTTCGCAAACATATGCCCAAGCCAAAGCTGCCAATCCACAACACAACCGCAGAGCCACTGATACATACCAAGAGGATACCAATCTGACTCAGACTAAGTGAAAAGATAAAGACATAGTACATGACCAGAGGGTGGCGAAGTTCACGGATCGCGTAGACCAAGCGGCTCCTGGGACGAAGGGGGTACATGAGAGTGGCTTCATAGTCGTAAAATTCGTTCCATGTGTCGTCTGGGACCGTTGACTGGCTACTTGGCAGTAGTTCCTCACCTTCTTGGTTCTCTTCCTTTACTGACATGAGCCAAAAAAGCCAATACGTAATATCCACGCGTGTTTTGAAAAAATCTAACCCATCCGTGTTGTACAAGAAGGGCGCCAGGAGCCAGCAGGTGCCAAGTAGCCTATATGGCACACACGATCACAAACCCACGCCCAGTGCCGCGGTACCACGCATGATGACAATGTCGTAAAAGTGCGACTTGGTCCCCGTTTCGAAAATGTAAAATACCGGACCAAGCGTCACAATGAGCTCTACAAAGTTAACGACAGTTTGGTACTATCTGTACTCGACAAACAGCTATGCAATCAACTGAATAGTCATCAACATATCAAACTGGAAAATAAACTGCGTGCTCATCACTTCTGCTAAATTATCTAACGAGTCGGTGGTAATGATGGCAGATTCCTCAATCTCTTGGTGCAGTGCAATGTAAACTTTTCCATAAGCGTAGACGAAAACACAGAGCACGACGAGTGCGTTACAGATATAAAAGCCCATGTGACCGTAAAACATAGAGTTTAAGCGGAAAAAAATCCATGCCAGCACCCATTCAATGCGACTCGCGACTCAGCGAGCTTTCCGCGCATCCGTTCAAGAGCTTGACTTCAAATGTGTTATTTTGACTCAATGTTACGTCACGACTCTTGCCACACTGCATAAACTCCTGGTGTGTCACCTTTTCGCCACGAAGGGCGACATTGTAGCCAAAAACATCTTCTGACAAATGGATCCCTTTGCTGGCTTTGACACACACCATTCGACATAATAATCAACTTTTCAAACACATTGGGGTGGCCATAATGCATACGACTTTGAAGAGGAATCGCCAGTACACGCTGTGTCAGGCTCACAAACACAAGCTCTTGCAACGTCATGAAATGAGCCAGAGACGATGCTCGACCCGTGAAAATGTGTTCCTTCATCCCAATAATCGTGACATTCTGTTCATTAATTGTGGCAGTGGCCAAGAAATTGGGAATCTTGAGTGCTTCTTCAAAGTAATGCTCCTGGTTTGTATCAATCGTTTGTAGGTACTCGCCACGCGTGAAAGGGAGTGCAATGTTATGATTTTCAGGCTTTCACAACTCACCCGTTGTAAAGCTAGAAAGGCGTTGTTTCTTGCTTATGTTTGTAAACTTGTCGGGCTAATCCCACCACGGTACCCTATTCTGACATTCGCAAAACATGTGTACCCTCTATTTATTGTCCCTGCAGATTGTACATGTTTGGGGGACCTTCATTTGAACTTTATTCACAAACAGCACCCTATTCTGACGTTTGAGTTCTAGTTTGGCAACAAACTTATTTTGGCAAAAGTCCGAATATATCTGTCCAGCAACAAAAACGATGATGAAGCGTGCTACACATAATTTACAGAGAGCGCAATATCAATTTTGATATCAATATGAGCGGGTGACACCGCTCCATTACCCGCAATTTCCGCTACCCACTAAGATTCTTACAAAAAGGGTCCCCGGCATCAAGGCTGTGACGTATTATACTGCCTCCTGAGGCCCTTCTTATTTTAAAATCAATCAAAATACTCGCACAAACTGCAGGCTAGGGTATGAATAACGTATATTAAGGCGTGGTTGAGGCGTTGGTGGCTGGAGCAGATTAAACCGTTTGTCTAGCAGCTGGTAGCGCTGTATCATATTCTTAATATTGCCTCTTTAAGGTAGTGGTGAAGGCTTTTGAGAGAGTCAGACAGCAACTCGTCACGCATTTTCCCACTGGCCACAACACTGATTAATTTAGTAAGCGATTCAAGGGAACTTCAATTTGCGAGATCATCTCCGTCGGGTTGACATTTATGTACCCGTCTTTTTTCTTACTATTCCATTCTTTTATGCGTATGATTGATTAACCATTGATAAGTGCCATCAGGAATGAATAGGAACATGTAAATATGTCGCTTCCTTTTATTAATAATTAGTGGTGTCAATCATACCGTGGTCCAATGTACCATATACGAGGTACAAGGGGGGGTTGTGATCGTAGATCATCTCCCATCACGTTGAAGTAAGTACAGTATCCGCTCTCACTTCCGGATTTTCAGAAATGATCAGTTAATATAGGCTATCCATTTTTAGAAGGAACAGCGTTCAATAGAGCAAAAGTGTATCAGTTCTCTGTTACTACTCACAAGACTTTTGCCTTGCGCTATATGACTATAGTAAATCTACTTGTTGGATCCGGATCCATGGGCATAACGCATCGTGGAGCCGCTAGCTAAAACGTTCACAAGGCCCGCACTTGATCGTCCAATTTCGTCCAATTGAATCGAGCAGCGATACATTTGTTGTAGCAATTTTCATAGAACTGTATCACTAACACTGGCTGATATTGATCTACGAGCTCCCCAACAGCTCACTTATCGAAAACTGTTGCGTTTTCACCTTGAGTCATAGCTACTGTTTGATTTAGCAAAGGAATAATAGAGTGAGTACCACAGTAGTGGTACAACAGATTTTGGAAGCTTATGTTCTTTAATTGTACCAGGTTTGAAAAGAGATAATTTTTGAGCAGTTCCGGAAGTGGGAGCGGATACTGTATCTCAAGTTAGGGCTCAAACCCAACACGAACAGCAACCCCAGGCTGTTCGTTGAGAGTAAAATGTGAAGTGAGATTGTTCACATTGGGGTTCACGCATGGACCCCTTAAACGCTCTGAGCCACCCATTGTGGCTTACGTCGCCTAGCCTACTTTTCTCTTATTCTTTGTATTCGTATCTCTGGGTTAGTCAATTTGTTTGCGAGACATGACTAATGCACTTTCGCATAGCCTGTCCCTATTTTGGTTGTACTATGCCTTTGTCCTACGTCTTATTCTCTCACTTGCCTACAATATAGTATAATATAAGCTAGTGAATTAAACTTGCAACGTGTAACCAAAATATTTTACGACGCCAACTGCGTCACATGACCTCCCTTCGAGAGAAGACTTCCCTTCTTGGAGCTCCAATATTCTGCGATCAAGCCTGGAATTTGCTTTAAATTTTCGATGGGCTCCCACGTGGCCTGGCCTGGCGAATCTTTACACCCAACCAATGAATCTTGTACCCATCTTTGCCATGACGCTTACGGTGTCCGATGACTGCTTGGACTAACTGTCCTTCCGTACCGTCGGCGAGGAGTACCTTGGCGGCTTTCTGCTGGCGTCTATCATCCTTACGATAGATCTTGAGTAGCGACGTGTGAAAAACGGGGTGGATACGAAGATCCTTTGACATGGCAATTTCATACGAATCTTGATGGATTTTCTTCACGACGGGGTAGGGTCCGAAAAACCTTGGCGCCAGTTTGCTTGTCGATGCAAAGCCTTTGTGGCGAATATCAAGATTCTTTCCGTTAAGAAGCACGAGTTGACCGACTTCAAATTCTTGCTGCTTGCGGTTCTTGTCATAGTATGACTTCATACGTTCTTGTGCTTCACTCATTGTATCTTGTGCCTTTTTCAAAAAGACTTCTTGCTGAATGAGAAAATCCTGAGCTGACTTGTTCAACTTTTTGAACTCCGGGTCAGCTGCTATCTCATCTGGCATGTACGGTACATAGCCGAGATCAGCTTCAAATGGTGACATTCCGATTGATGTATGCACTCTGTGACTATACGCAAATTCTGCCAAATGCAGAAACTCATCCCAGTCATTCTGGACGGGATTCACAACACCTCGGAGATAATATTCGACGTAGCAATTTGTACGCTCGGTTTGTCCATCTGTTTGTGGCCGAAACGCAGACGAGAGGTTGTGCTGGGTCTTCAGGATCGATGTCACTGAAGTCCAAAATTTCGACATGAATTTTGAATCACGGTCGGAAATAATAGTCTTTGGCAGACCATGATCTTTCATATAATTCTTTATGAAAAGATCTGCGGTATCTTCTGCTGATACAGTCGTCTTAGTTACGATGAACTTGGCACGTTTCGTCAGACGATCGACAATTACCATGATTGCATCATTTCCTTCCTTGGTTTTCGGTAACGATACCAGAAAATCCATGGAAATTTCAACCCATCTTCCCGATGGAATACTTAAAGAATTGAGTAGACCTAGTGGCTTCATCTGTCTAGCCTTGTTGCGTTGACACATCTCACACGTGTTGACGTATCGCTGAATGTACTTCGACATACGCGGCCAGTAGTTTTTTTTCTGGACGGCGATGTACGTCTTGTAGTAGCCAGGATGACCAGCGGTCAAAATTATCGTGGTTCTCAAACATCCACGATTTTTTAAAATTTCCCGTCTGCGCACGAAGTATGGCCCGTAATTGTCGTGATAACCAGCTTTTGTTTTACTCTTTTCTTAGTTATTAATATATCACGACAGCTTCTTGATAACTTTCCTGGTCCATATCCACACTTCATATCCAGGTTCCAGTACTGTCTTCATGTATGTCGATCGTTCATATGCATGCGAATGTAGTTTTCGTGAGTTATATGTATGTATAGATCCATTGACTCTGAACCAGCTCAATCACCTTGATCTATCTTCATCGTCTGGAATCACAAGTCTTGGTTCTTCATCTTCCATGGTCTGATAATAGAGAAGACCATCGATGACAGTGTGCTTCGGCATTTTTATACCTTCTGTCATCTTACTCATGGTGTCACATGTACGTGGATCCGACTTGTATAGTATTCTGGTCGTCTCTTCGACCAAAACGGGACTAATCTCAATAGTTGCCACGATCTCGCGGCTTGCTGCAGCCTTCAAGAGATCTTGTAAGCTGACTTGAACAGCTTTGTGCTCAAATTCGGGATTCTGTGACAAAGTATCTGCTACATCATTTGTGTGACCTGGAATCCACTTAAACTGTGGTTGAAACTCAGCGAGTTCATTGAACCATCGTGCAACACGTCTGTTCATCGTCTTTGCTCTTGTGATCCGTTTCCACAACAAATGGACGATCGAGCAAATAGACACGCCACACTTTCAGTGCGTGCATGATTGCAAGAAGTTCTTGCTCGCGAACAGGGTAGTTTAGCTCAGCCGACTTCATCTTTCGACCAGTATAGGCGATGGGGAACTCCATCACTCCCTCCTTTTGAAACAAAACTCCCCCAATGGCAAAGTTGGATGCATCCATTCTGATGCCAAAAGGTTTTGCGAAGTCGGGTAACTTTAGCAGTGGTGGAGACGACAAGCAAAACTTGAGTTGCTCAAAACGCAAGCAAGTTGATGGTCCGTTAGCTGTATTACCTCCTTAGATTTTTTTCCTTTGATGCTTTCATGAAGCGGACCAGCGAACTGCGCGAATTCCGGGCAGAAACGAGAGACATACACTGTTGTACCAAGAAAACTCCCATGTGTTTCTTTGTCTTTGGTACGGGCCATTCTTTTATTATCTTGACCTTGTCGGGATCCATACGGACACCATTGCGACCGACAAAATCTCCAAGACATGGGATCTCTGGAACGCAGAACTGACACTTCGAAAGTTTGATATACAACTCTTGATCTTCACATCGTTGAAGTACTCGGTCTAGCGCCTCGAGATGTTCGTTGATGTCCTTTCTTCTTGTAAACACGTATATGTCATCAAAGTAGATGCGCATCCAATCGCGCATATCGCTGAACACGCGTTGAAGAAGGCGGTTAAATGTGCCAGGACTTCCACTAAGTCCCATTGGTGTTACCAGATACTCAAACAAGCCATCCGGTGTCGAAAACGCAGTAAACGGAATGTCTTTCTCTCTGAGCTTCACTTGGTAGTAACCCCATAGAAGATCCATGCACGAAAACCAATGACTGCCTGACATAGCGTCAAAAGTATCTTCTTTACGTGGCATTGGGATTGCTGGTAGTATCGTGCTGTTGTTTAACTGACGAAAGTCATGTACAATACGCCAACCAACAGGTTTCTTCACGCAAAAGGTCGGGGCTGAGAATGGAGAAGTACTCGGGCGAATAATATTCGCTTTGACCATTTCCTTCGTCCAATCTTGTATAATCTTGCGTTGCTCAGGGCTCTGACGCCACTGTGAAACGAGGATGGGTTTCGTGCCAGGCTTGAGTTCGATGACATGTTCAATACCTTCACGCACGGGCGGAACTGTGCTCGGTAGTTCTGTTCGAAACACAGTATTGCGACGCTTCCAGGCGACTTCAAACGCCGGATTACTTTTCAAAGCGTCCCTCCTTGCTGCTTAAATCTCGCAGCCTTCTCGGAGTCGTGTGGATTCACCATAAACACGCACTCCACATCTCCTTTACGCAACTCTTTGACAAAATGCTTCATGGAGATGAACTTGGTTTGACCGAAATTGCTTTCATGTCCGTGTTGGCGATAAAAATTAAAGATCTCGCAACTCTGGCTCTCATGAGCGCGTTGTCGATTTTCCAAAACACGTGCAGGTCGCACGGACGGCGTCATCAACCGTATCGGATTTTCAGGAACGGTTTGCGAACGGTGTGACAACTGTAGCGTCTTCCAATCAATCTCGGGGTTTTGCTCACGGAGCCAAATCATTCCGAGAATCACGTCTTTGTTCTCAGGGATTGGCATCACCTGGAACTTTGACTTCCTTGCCGGAAAACTAGGAACTTCAAGAATTATATCTGCGGTACGACGGGGACGATGTATCATCTGTCCAAAGCCAAGATCGACTTCTATGATATCGGTTGCATCTTCGTGTATACTAGCATTCAAAGATTTTGCAAGTTCTTCCGATATGCCGTTTAAACTGCAGCCATTATCAATGAAAATTGATACGTTTTTCTTTTTCACCGGCTGACAATATGCAAGTGCTTGGACTTCAAGAATTGCATAAAAAGCACCACTGATGTAGTTGTTTGACTCCTTCTTTTGCGTGCAATCGGGCGAGATGTGCCCTTTCTTCTTGCAGTTATGACATGTTGCATTCTTCTTCCAGTCATCATTCCCATTCGACGATGGGTTTTGACTGTTTTTTTTGCCGCTCTTGCCCTTCCTCGTCCTGTTCGATGACTGCGACGAGTTTTCACTTGATTTCGAGAAATTCTTATGTCCTTGAGCTCGCGGCGGCTTTCCATCATAATGTGCAAACTCAAAGTTTGTGGCGATCTTGATTGTTTCATCCAGCGTTTTTGGACTCTCTTCCTTAATCTTAGCACTTGTCTCGACACGAAGGCCGTGCTGGAAGTAGAAACGCCGATCAAGATCCGCGATGGGCAGCTCCGCCTGCGAATGCAGATCCTGGAACTTTGCCACGTACTCATGAATTGAGCTAGTTTGTTTTAGCTCGAAAAGACGCTCTCGAAGGCTGTACTCAAAATCCTTCGGCTTAAAGCGTTGACGCATCTTTTCCTTGAATAGTTGCCACGTCTTGTTCACACCTGCAGCGGCACATTCCACTGCAAAGATGGTACGACACCAGTTCTGCACGGTTTTTCCGAGGTTGCATGTAATTTCTTCATCAAATTCCGATGAATTTGCATTCATCACATCACGCTTGTATGCGTAGTAGTCCTCGGTGGAGAAGTTAAACAACTCCAAGTCCTCGTTCAACTTGCCATCATACGTTGGCGGATCCTTCTTTCGACCGGGTCCTTGACGGTTCATCATCTGGTTGAACTGAACTTGTGACTGCTGCATGAACGTCTGAGGCTGAACCTGCGACTGCAAGTTCTGTTGCTGAATCATTATCACCAATTGTTCAATGACGGATGGATCTGCAGGGTAGAACCCTTGCTGAGGAGCAAAAGGATGTGCGGCAGGCGCCGGTGCAGAAGCTGACGCTTGCGTCGGTATAGCGTTTCCTTGAACATTCTGCT
>MIQA02000329.1:0-20269 GCA_001887855.2 Sclerospora graminicola | reverse complement strand
TGGTGGAGATAGAATGCACAGGGAAAGACTTTGGCAGGTTTCAGAATGGTGGATATTCGACGGAGGCCTTGAGTGCAGATTGCTCAACGGTTGAAGAAGTACAGAGATTTTCAGAGTTTAGAAAGAGATGGATCAGATACAGTGTCTACGACGCAGGGTGCACGTGGTACTTGCATTGTGTTTTGCAACACAAACTACATGTAGAGCCTGTTTCTCGACACCGTTAAGCAATCGAGATCAACGTGCATACCGTTTCATTCGATATCAGTCGGGCATTCGCCAATGGAATAAATAGTAGTCGTACATGGTTTGCGTACCAGAAGTTTGTCTTTTGAAAGATTTGTACTGAAAGGGGCGTCGCGCTACTGCGACGAATTAATTTCTAGTAGTAAAATATGCTACAGACCTGGACGGAAAGATATGACACCTCTTTTGGCGCTAATGTATAGAATCGAGATGGACAAAATTGTATGACAAATATTAGGGTTAGTCCACGTGTAGCCAATCAAATGTCACTGGTATATAATTGGATGTAATACGATACTTAATAAGTATACACTTTTCTTCCTTTAAAAAAATGCATGCTGAACCAGACCTCTGGCTACTGTATCCCGATGTGGTTTGGTATCTTTCATGCTTGAACACCCGTTGGCATTTTGGAGTCGGAGCCCAATTGTCCCGTTACGCACAACGGGGTGATGATCAAGACTATGGACATTAAAGCAGAAGGTTGTGGCGACAGCAGTACCCTCAAACCGAGATTAACATTCTGCGACAGATGCATCTGCCGCAGCAACACGAAGCCACAAATCACATAGTGCGTACTTATTTAAAGCCATCTCCCTGGTGATAACTGAAGCCAAACGCGGAGAATATTTAGGAATCTATTTTGGGAAAGTAGATCAAGAGTCCGCGATGATGCAATCCTAATCTTACTATTGTTTCCCTTGTGTTCTTTCGCAGTGAAATTGACGGATACATTTATGCATGAGGGACACCAGTGTCTGGTATTTGAGCAGCTTGGACCAAATCTTTCTCCGTGGAACCAACTTTCTTGGCATTAGTCTTAAATTGCTAAGGAAGTTTACGCGGCAGATTTCGAAGGCGCTAGATATATGCGACACCCTAATGTGAATGTGATCCACTGCGACTTAAAGCCAGAAAACATTTTACTGGTTTCGCACGGTCACAGATCCCTTATGACTTTGGCAGCTCATGCCTTACCCGGAATCAGGTGCGTCTTTTGCATTTGAAGTATTGCAGAAAATGGAATGCTAAACTGTTGGGTGACTTTTGTAGATCCACCGCTATACGCAAAGCCGCTTCTATCGCGCTCTGGAAGTTCTACTGGGTGCGCGATACACTGCTGCAATCGATATGTGGAGCATTGGCTGTATTTTGGTGGAGTTGCACACGGGCAAACTCTAATTTTGTGGATATGATTCGGCAGACCAGCTGCACCGAATTATAAACGTAATCGGCATGCCACCTCGCGAGCTTGTTGCTCAGGCTAATCCTTGCTATAGACGTGCCTACTTTGATGAATTTTTTTGGGGTGAGCGAAGGCAAAAACAAGCGGATTGACTATCGTCTGAAGGTGCACAAGGTTGTGTCATTTAAGGGAGTTGACATGGTGAGTGGACATGATAGGTTTGTACTTTGCTATGTATTCCAAGTTTACACGTTTGTGTGGTCAGATTTCTGATAATTCCAAGACCTTACCGGAGATTCTTGCAAGCGCCAACAACTATGGTACTCAGAATCATAGCCCGGAGCAATATCCTGCGTTCGTGACCCCCTTATGCGCATGCTAGACTTCAAGTACGTTATTGTTCAGATCCTTTAAAAACTGAATAATATTAACTTAACTGTGTATAGCCCCGATACACGGATAACTCCTACGGAAGTACGCGGCAGATGCAAGCTGATGAAACGATGTGGAAAAGACGCGGCGTGCACGGCTCATTTTCGGTCAAAGACGCTCAAGGATACCATCAGCAAGGCGGAATTTTAAGCACATGCGGGCGTCCACGATGCATGACGTACATGGTCGCATTACTGAGACTCAGATGCCACCGTTGAAATCGAGTTAAGCAGCGTCGCTTTCTGGATAGGACGGATGGACGATGAGTAGTTCCTGTTGAATTAAAGCGACGGACAAATTTCGTGACGATATTCTGCCTATGGTATCTATCAACGTCCCGCTTTTACTGGACTTCTCAACCTCCTAGCCGAATTAATTGCTTGCAAGTTGGCTCCTTTCTTTCGAATGAATTGGTTGTTACGGAGTCACCAGCAGGCGTGTACGCTTAGCTGCTTTGCTGATGCTCTCACCGCTGTGGCAGATGCCGTGTTAGAATTGGTCTATGTTTCGATCGAAGATTACGGGAAGAAAACCAGGAGAATACTATCTTAATAACGGAAATATAGTTTGCAATACAGAATATAAATGGCGTGTAGACAACCAGATCACGAAATTCGAATGACAGGTATTGATGAAAATACTTCCTTAAATCGTCCTGAATTGTTGGTACATTTTCGTTGAATATGTTGCCTACGTGCTCTTATTCTCAAACACTCAATACCAAGCGGTGTTTATCTCAATTCAAAATTATAGCAAGATACTAACTTGGACGTTTGTAGACCAACGCTAATGACGTTGCTGGATCTCATCACTCGCTTGGACCGCGACTACTTTTTAAAGCAACGGTGCTATTTTATCGAATATTGGATAAGTTTACTATACGATGCCGATGCATCATTGGTCAAAATATTTGTATTGAGCTCTCCATTCGGAAGTATACTGTCATATAATTGTGTCCGTCACATCTTTCTGTCCAGGTCTGTACTAGAGAAATTTGGATAAACAGTTTAGCGATACACAATAAACTAAGGTTTGATGCCTCCTGCCAATTTGAGGCCGCTTCTGGTTTTGCCCAATAAGCGCTGACAAAAAAAATGTCAGCGTACCGATTGGTAGATTTGTTTTTGCTAATATGTTAATGGGTAGGTGTACACAAAACACATATAAAAAAGCGGCCCCAAATTGGCATTTCGTACTTTTGCGAGACGCGAACAGAAAGAGTTAGATGCATTAGATAGATAAACGGCTATAAAAAATCCTGATTAGAAAGAGTTAATATCTTTGATGCATTAGCCCATTAGCGATAGATAAACGGCTATAAAAAATCCTTATTAGTTGGACTTTTACCCAATTTTTTTGCGACTAATTAGTGCGCTCCGATCAGTTTAGTGCGTTCCAGTCATATTTACCAATCAACAAATGACTCAGGGATTTAAAAATACTGATAGGCTAAAATGACAAATCTATCAACTCGCCGTTCCCTTTATATTTTTCGGTATGTTTTTGGCGACAACGCGATTTGGCCTTACAAGGTGGGTGTCAAAACTGTTTACCTCTACAACTGTAATATGTTATCAAATCATAAAATATTTAAGATCTGGAGCGTGGTAAGGAAAGGTTTATGTAAAAAACATTCTCACAAGCCACCCTACACAAAAACCAAGTTATTACAGCGCATGGAGACCGAATTTGAATTTTAGATTGAAGCAGTCCTTGAAAGCAGCCAATCACCGCGAAAAATCGGTAAAAATGAGGTTTTGATAGCCTGTGAACGTAGCTATTCGGACATGTGCTCAGATTTACGATTGGTTTTGCGATTCAAAAGTAATGGTCATTTTTCTTAGGGATCCATTTTAGCGCACTACTGAAAGTTTACGTTAGGAAAAAAATGTGACTACAACACTGTATAGAAATTTAAGAAGGCCTCAAATTGGCAGGTTACCTTACCGCAAAATACGGATAGATGCAACATGCGGAAAGATGCAACACTAGTCACTTTACTATTGAACATTATTAGCCAATTAATTTTCTGCAATCGATTCGCTTAATTCCGATGAGGAAAGAAAACTGCGAAATTTACAAAACACGATTGTTGCTAACAAAAGTACAGCTAGTAATAAGTTAAGTGGTACTGAAATATTTACTTAAGTTACACGAAGTAATGCTGATTCAGGTAGCGACTGGCCACCAGCGCCAAAGATATTTATGTGGTCCAAACTCTCCCGTTCATCGCCATTAAGCGACAAGGCTTGCCCTGATGCGTCAAGATCCACTAATAACTAGCTTGCTGACAAGATATCGGGGGAATTTTTGGTGAAAGACATCTATTGTCCTAAAAACACACGACGAGCACGACAACGATCGCTTCTGCAAAATATTGAAACTACTTTAGAAATCACCATATGAGTTGGCTCGAGAAGTTGCTCGCAAGACCTGCAAGAGCAAGGTAGAGCTTCTGCAATGGGTCGATAAAGCAGTGGGGCCAGTAGATGAAGGTGCCAAGTTTACTAAGGACGAAATTTTAGACATTGCTATGGTGTCGGCAGCTTGGGCATGTTTCGTAGAAGCCAAACTCTGGCATGAAAATAACGAACTTCGCGCGCCCAAACTGCCTAAAATGTGCAGAGTGAAAAGGGCGAAGCAGCCCCAAAGGGACTCGGGTACGAACTCTCCGATTGACCGAAACGTAGGTGTCATTTGTAGCGACCTGTAAGAACACATAACGCCTCGCGACAGGCACGGAATTTGGTTTTTCGTTATGTTAATGGACCATTTCTCCAGTTACATGCGAGCCTTTAGGCACCGACAAAAGATAAAGCCGCAAAGATGTTGAAAACTTTCTCCTTTGGTCCAAGAATGAATTTTCATGTCAGATCCACGTCCTGCAGACCGATGGAGCGGGGAGTACAAAAACTTTGAGCTTTCTTGTAAAAGGATGGGCGTGCGGCGCCAGATAACCGAGTCTGGAACCCCTGCTTCCAATGAAAAAGTGGAAAGGTTGAGCCGAACCATATTCAATATGGTTCGGTGCATGATTTTCGGATCAGGGGTCCAATTGATATACTGGACTGAGGCGCCTGAGTATGCAACGTACATACCTAACCGCAGCCCGACCAGGTGAAACCCAGGGAAGGCGCCACCCATAGAAGTTTTGACCAAGAAATCAGTGAATATTGGTGATATTGTTACTTTCGGGTCCCCATGCATGGTATGGAGGGACTCAAGGAAGAAATCACTTGGAAAATGCGCCGAGATGGCTTTAGTTCTTTGGAAGCACGATCAAGTCAAGGGTTACAAGGTCCTACTACTAAAGGAGGGTACAAGACACGTGAGTAATATCGAGACACTGGATGAGCATGCAAACAAGCCGGTGTCACAGGCGTTGATGGGCGGGGAAGGCGACGAAAACAGTACCCCCCAGAGACCCAAGAAAGCGAAGCCATTGAAAGCGGAAACGCTGGAGGAGACGAAAGAGTGGTTGAGGCTAGACTCGAACGAGGTGCCATGCGTAAGTCCACCCGAAAGTCGAAAAAAACGGCAAAGGCGGAAGCTCTAGAAGAAGTGAAGTCGAAAAGGGCAGGGGGTGGGACATCGATGGAGACCCCGAAGAATCCGAACGAGTGCGAAGCCCGTGGTCTGAAGGAATCGGAAGATAGTGTCCAGATGGAGATGTCATGTTTGCGTTTGCGGTGATGGGTCCGGACGCCAAAGAAGGTGAAAAATGGCGGCAGTACCGGACCAAAGAAACTACAACGAGGCGCACAAGAGCACGCAGGCCGATAAGTGGACGCTGGCCAGACCGAGCTTCGTGCACTCGAAGAGCTGAAGACATGGAATTTGATGAAGAAGGTGGAGGGTAAAAAAACTACCGACCAAGGGGTCTACAAGACCAAGCTACGAGCGGATGAGACAGTGGAGCGGTACAAGTCTCGACTCGTCGTTCGCTGAGACAGACAGGTCTTCGGCGAGGACTATTTTTTCACGTTTTCCACTGTAATGGAATTTAATAACGGGAGGATTATCCTAATTATGTCGCTGGTGTAGAAGGTTCCTGCCAGACTCGGGGATGTGCCAAGTGCATACCCCAAGGCAGGAACCGAAGAAAAATGCGAGATACATCTACAAGTGCCACAAGGAATGGTCATCTCAATTGAAGTCTTACGAAAGTTTGGAGTGAGCTGCACACGTGATTTGGTGCTAAAACTCGAAAGAAATCTTTATGGATTAAAGCAGGCAGGGCGTTTATGGTATGAACACCTGCGCAAGGCGATGGTTGAGATGGATTTCCGCCAATGCTTGACGGCACGTGCCTTTTTGTGCGCGTGGTTAAGACGGAGTTCCACTTGTGGGTGTTTACGGGATGATCTCCTGGTTACAGCAACAAGTGAGAACTTAGTGGAATAATTGTTTCGTGTCATGCAAATCTTCGACTTAAAAGACCTCGGACGGTGGAAAAATCCTCGGAATGCGGATCGAGCGGGATCTTAAAAATCGCTATCGAATTGATCAAGAGCTAACCATCGAGGAAATGCTCGAGAAGCACGGGTTAAAAACTCCAAACCCTATGCGGACACTGATAGCAAGTGTGGGCGTTGACGAAAACATGAACGAATTGCTTCCTGAAAAATCAATTGGAAATGCACCAAGTGTAAAAAAATTTCAATCAATGGTGGGTAGTTTACTGTGGATATCTCATAGCACAAGGTCGGATATATCGTTTGCAGTCCACCGCGCAACACGCCGCACGCACGCTCCAACACTACATGATTATAATGTCGCAAAGCGATACCTAAACGGAACTAAAACTTTGAAGTTGAAATTGACGCACGATGCTCCCATTAAAAATCACTGGTTATAGTTACGCATACTTTACTGCAGATAAAATGGATCGGAAAAGCGTGAGTGCAAATGTCACATTCGTTAATGGTATTATTGCCGGATGGATGTGCAAGAAACAAGGGACGGTGGCACTATCCACGGCTGAGGCTGAATTCTCAGCGGCCACAATGGGTGGAAAGGAGATATTGGGAGTGCGTGGGCTGTTTGAAGAAATTAGAATGGAAACGAAGACACCGATAGTCTTAAAAATCGACAACCAAGCTGCGATAAAGCACTTGCAGAGCGAAGCCAACGCTGCGAGTACTAAGCACGTGGATGGAAGCTTAAGGTTCTGAAGGATTACGTCAAGAAAGGAAGTATGCGTCCAGAACACATCGGTACAAAGGACATGGTTGCAGATCTATTAAGTAAGAGTTGGATGCACCCCGAGTGGATGAGCTACGACAGCAAATTCGTTTGAATTGATTGGGCCTAGCGATGAAACCGCTTTCGGCGTGCATATGGCAATTGGATTCACTCTTACATGTGTATTTTCGATGTGCTATCTCTTGGAAGGAGTGTTGAATTTCATCGCGTGCTAAAATGCGTGATTATGAACCACTATGATGACCTTCAAATATACAAGACTACCGAGGAACATAGGTATACGAAACTCAAGTTAATTTCTTTTAGTGTAGATTTTTAACTCTTACATAAATAAATCACTTTTACTTTGTGAACATATCGACCACAGGTCAACACTGCCACTGTACTTACACACAGTCGGGCCCTGCAAGCACACTTTCGCGTAACTATTAGAGAAGAAACCTAGTAGATACTGACTACTTAAAGTGCGGTTAAGTTCTCTCTCGTCACTTGTGGATTGAACTTATTCGTTTGGATTTACTTACCGTGGAAACAGTGGAATTTACGAACACTCACCGATTCACATTTTTTAGAAACGTCACGTGGTTATTAGATCAGTGGTTATTGGATCAGTGGGTTTTTTGCAACAGTTTTACCTCAAAACACCATCACAAGGATTGCATCCGCGTTCATACCATTTTATGTGGCCCCCGCTATTTGGATCGCAGCAGTTGAGATTCAAGTCCGAAACCTTAAACCTAAAGATGGGATCTAGTTTGTGATTTCCCCGAAACCACGTCTTACCCTCGATTTTTATGTTGCGAAAGTCCCCTATTCTCAGAATAGGAGGGTTAGGGTTAACATTCGCTAATGAGCGTCAGGCATCAAACGCAAATACAGCCACCTCTATTTGAGTCACCTCGGTTAGAGGCTCCTAACCGAAGGGGCAACGAAGTTAAAGAAGACACGCCGACCTTAAAAAAAGTGAAATGGGTGAACTGAAACAAGAACATCCATGTCTGTGAGTTTTGGGTGAAAGTGCGTGCATAATTTTATAACCGAGGATCTGTTGACACAGCCGACCTCTTCGAGGTCAGTTAAACCAACCGAGATGGTGACTACCATCTGACCAATCAGATACCCCCATTTTTCAACCGAGCTGTAACGTAATTCATCAGATTATGGCGCCAAAATGGGTATTTAAGCTTTTTGGTCACCATTTTGGCACTTTCAAGCCAATCGCATCGAGACAGGTACATAAATAAAGCTTTTTTAATGATGCGTCAGCTGGTATGTTCATAAACCTAAGCCGTTAATATTTGTCATCTCCAGTGGCGCACAAATGGAAAAGTTTGATTTTTCTATGCAGCAGATTATGGCAGGAGCTCTATTGAGGAGAAAGGCTACTATTGTGGTTTATTTTTGTCAGACGGACCGAAAAAACATCGAGATAAATAATAGTTTAGTTTTATGAGAGATATCAGTGGACTGTTTTTTTGCGCAAGAGTCGTGTGATTGCTCGCCGAGCGCCATAAACTAATGTTGTGAAAAGCCTGCCAGTGATTGGAGTGTATTTTGAATATCGTGTCTCTAATTGGTTATCGAGAATTTTTCCGCCATAAACTAATGTTGTGAAAAGCCTGCCAGTGATTGAAGAGTATTTAGGATATCGTGTCTCTGATTGGGTATCGAGAATTCTTCCGCCATAAACTGATGACTGCCATAATCTGATGAATTACGTTACGTGAACTTTGCCCTTAGATGTTCCGATTTTGCCACGAAGCCCTCACCCAACAACAGTTGGGGGGCGATCGGAAAAAGTAAGCTTACTAAGCGCGTAAAAGAGATGACGGAAGTCCAGGGCCCCGGCCCCGGACCCCCACCTCTCCTAGACCCAGGCACCGAGTGCCAACACCAAAGGACAGACTCACACTCACCAGGGATGGCTGCGAGGGCGAGTACTGCATCGCCACCGTCGGGTACAATCGCTAGCGAATCAAGGCAAGCGATTGGCACCGAGCCGGGATCAAAACCGGTAAAACCGGTGGAAATATCAAGCGAAAGTACCTTTTGTCGAACAGAAAAATGTCACCGACTCGGAATCAGAACCAGTATTACCGGTGGATGAATCAAGTGACAGTCCAATGGTGGGACAAGATAACAAGGTGGTTGAAGATAAACACCACGTCGTCGACCAGCAGAAGCCAGACAAAACAGTTCAAGTACCACTGGCTATAACGTTAGAGGATATGGTACTTACACTCAAAAATGGAATGGAACAAAATAGGCAGGTGAAGCCACGGCTACAGGCATGGATCATCCTGATGCAAACCTGCTCGAAAAAATCTACGTCAAAGTCAAGGGACCGGCATCGCGGTTGTCACCAATAGCGCAAAGACTCCCAAAGCTGAAGGTTAAGGAAAGTGAGAAATTATTGGATTTGGTTTTGACGATGGTAATTTTCAACATTCAAGATTGGAATATATGGAGAAACCGTATTGTAGGAGCAGCTATAACGGTACAACGTTCAAGTCACACATTGGAAGGGCTCCTTCAGAAGATGTTAGGCCAGGATGCAATCCATAAGGCAGGAAAGGAACCGGTACCATTATCAGGATGGGCAGCAAGGATTAAGGGTGCATCGGGTAATTCGACCAAAGTGGCTGCGGTAGAGAAACCCCTCTTGTTTAGGAAGGGTAAATACGATCCGATCGAAATAGTGGCTCTGAGAAGATTATGTGAGCAGGAATACGGTAAATATGCGCCGAGTCGATGCCGTAAAGGTACTGAACAAGAATGGAAAATTGTGCAAGGTCTGGTAGAAGGTTCTATTTTGGCCAAACAACTATCGCAATTTATCAGGTGAATCATGACCCAGGAAGACCATGTACGTCTTGTACAAACTATAAGGGCTCAAGTTGAAGGTTGCTTAACGATAGGTTTAAAAGGGAAGAACACCATCAAAGAGGCTTTCCTGAGTACTCGAAGCATCCAGGAAAGTATAGTTACAGCAGCTACTACCCGTTCAAAAGGAACAAAAGAATTATGGGCGATGTTGGCTCAAAAAACGATTAGCTACAATCAAGCCAATCACTCTCATTATTTTCATTTTCTAACTCGAGAAAACGCAGAAAAATTTGTCGGGGTAACGGTGCCATTTCATCGTCATGACCACATTTTATATAACCTACATTTTTTAAACAAGCAAAGCATGTATCGCCGTGAAAAAAACAAGTGGACGCAAATGGGGAAGAATATCGGCAACAAGGTTGTTATTCGTGTGTACTTAAAAACATCACACGAACAACGGATTTAATTAAATTTTATGGAATATTAAAATCACTTTTCGGGACTTCTTTTCAGCTAGAGGATTTGGACACAGGAGGGCCGTTTTCCGAAACGTCGACTTCATGGGAATTAATCATGGATACAGAGGTTGTCCGCCTAAGCTATCCGGTATTAATCGAATTTTTTGGTGTAATAGTCGAACACCCACACATGAGAGGTCGCAGACAATGTTTGGGATGTGGAGAAATTGGCCATCCAATGAGAAGCTGTAAGACATCGTTGAAGGAGTTATTGGCTAAGGGTACCATTGTAGTCTCAGTGGAGTATATGAAAACTGTCCAGTTGATTGAACCGACGTTTAAGAGCATGGAATAATTACGTCAACAGGTAGAACAAAATCGAGTTAAACAAGAGGAAGCCAGAGCCGCAGGTCCGAACCCTCTAAACGAGAGTCAGGCGGAAAAGCAACCTACTCAGGAGGAAAAGGAAGTACAGTCGGTCGAGGAAAACACCTCGTCGGATTCGAAGATTCAGAAGGTGGGTAAGAACAGTGAAGTAAGCAGTTCGCCACCTAGAAAATAAACGGACCAAAACCCGAATAAATCACCAGGACGAAGGACAGTGGCAGGTAAATAAAAATCCAAACCGACCTACTAGTTCAAGAATGCAAAGTAAAAGAGAAAGTGACCAATTTACTCGAGGACATCAATGAGGCAACTGGTGCAGTTTAACTCTTCCCTTTTACTCAAGGAGAGCCCACATCGAATCAGTCAGATTCGACGGTGGACCAAGTGTTAAAAGAAATGGGACTTCAGAGAGTAGCTACTCCGGCAACTGGCAATTGCCAAATTTATGCGATATGTCAAGCGCTAGCTTCACAATCCTTTACGGAAGGTATTAACGAGAAGCTAGCAGAATAGCACAATTAATTAAGCGAGGATGGCAAATTAGGGCATTACTTGATTTTGATGTCAAATTCCCAGCTGGAATAAGGAAACAAACTCTTTTGACTTTAGGACGAGGTTATGAGAAGATATCTGCAGTTCAATCGAAGCGCGAATTTAAGAAGTATTTACGCGACTTTGCGACCGGTGGATCGTCTTTAACAGATACAGTACCATCAACTGCCTGGGGTAGCAACGATACACTTGCGTGTATCAGTACTCTTGTCCAGAAACATATTTTCGTGATATGTCCCTCTGAGAATGGCTTGACCCCAGGAGTAATTCATTTCGCGCCGGAAATCAGGGTGAAGCATAATAAGACCTATGCGGCGAGTGGAGAATATCCGATATCATTGACAGCATGTAAAGAAAAAGTTCTGTCATCAAAACGTGGAGCGGTGGAAAAGGATCAACCCATGCCAATTATACTACATTTTAGCGATTCACACTATTCGGCATATATTCATGGTATATGAAGGACGGACAGTATCTCCAACCTTAAACAAGATATCGAGATGGAAGAATTTGATTCCTCTAGCGAGGAGGAGGATACATACGACGATGATAAAGTGGAGAGTACTACGGTGCCAGATATTATAATGAAGGATAGTAGCAGCCTCGGTCAACCAAAAGAGAGTACGAGCCCAAGGAGTAAAGTCTGAGCATCACATCACACCGTACTCTCAACATCTCCACTGGGATCCCGAAGATTGGGAAGCCAATTATGATGAGTTGATTCGGCGTTTACAAGGACCTACAATTCATCACGACTTGAAGTGTGAAATTGAGCAAATCATTTTGACACATGATCCCAATATGACAGAAGTTTTATACTTTTTGACAGAAACGGTCAGTAGACTGTCATTACCAGAACAAGCGTCTCTGTTAGACGCCAATTTGAATAACGTGGAGGAGAGAAATTGGTATATACAAAAATACAAAATACCAGAACCCATCCTCTATCAATGGTTTCATAAGGTTTTCCAGGATCACAATCAAGGAGAACCGACATTGTGACTGACGGATGATTCTCCTGGAAACTCAGAACTGGAGAATTCGCAAGAGGATCAGCAGGGCGATGAAAAGGAACCAGGGCACGCAAAACGTTTATGCATAAGACCAGACAGTAATCACTGTACAGGGGGAGAGAGTCAGCCGAGTGATACTCAAATGGAATACCACTCGGAGGCAGTACCAATAGCTCGCGAATTTATTAATGACTTTAATGCAGATACCAGTTCATCAGAGGTCTCGACTATATCAGCAGAGACATGCCAAGCAGCATGGGCGGAATATGATACGGAATGGAGCAAGCACACCAATTTACCCTTCCCGTATGCAGACGCATCTATCGAGACCTGGACCAAAGCAGCCATGCACAAGAGCACCAGATTACTCCAACTATTGGTAACATTTGAAGGGACGGCTTATCTACTAGAAGGACTAGCACCAAAGGTACTTAATACATTGGAGGTTACAATGCTTTAGGAGTATGTTAGACCAAGGCACAAGGACAGGATTACAAGGTATTCCACGGGACTGTTTTCATGCATGGGAAAGCCGATTTAAATGCAGTCAGCTCAGAAAATCAACAATCGGCAATCATCAACAGCTCGCAGGAATGGGCGCTGTTACGTAATAACAATTATGTAGGTAATACCTTGGTCAAAATCTGTGCGCCACAACAGTCGACTCGATTAGCCAGAATTTTAATATGTGCCAACATATATGCGGTACACATTGCCACTTTGTTGGAGACAGATTATCACTCCAGCGGTTCGATCCCGCTTTTGTTGCAAAGTTATTACAAAGCAAAAGCAGTCAACCGATCATTTGCATCATTTGTGCACAATATCGAGACGGAAGACAGTTCTGGGTGGATTAGAATCATATGACGCGGCAACAAGGGCTATGTCAGTCCACTGTGAAGGGGGTGGATGAACTGATTCTGGAAACTGTCGAATCCCAACTTGAATACTAACGAGATGTTAGTCCAGGTCAACAATCCAAACTACCACGATTTGACCTCATTAGATACTTACGCAAAAATAAGATTGATGTCGGACCTGGAGTATAGGGAGGAACACGAAGGAACAAAGGTACATATTTAATGGTACACTGAACCTTTTATCACAAAATGTGAGGGGGTTTAAAAAGAGGATGTAAAAAAATGGTTATCAGCTTGGAGACATACGAGAAAGCAGGAACAGTCTCATTTGTTTCTCTTACAAGAAACACATGTATCCTCACAGAAAGAGGCGGATGAATACGCACAATACTGGGAACATTTGTGGGGCAATATACAACTTCCAATAAGTTGTCATATTGGTGTATTACTTCCGAGAAGAAGGGGGAGTGATAATTTTACTCCATCCTAATTATCAGGAAAACATTCAACCATGGAAGAGGCACCTAGGGTCACATCGTTTTTTGGCACTACAGTGGAATAATGTCTGTATCATTAATATTTATGCAGCTTCTGGAGATCCGATACTACGCGAAAAAATTTACACATCTTTGAACAGTCTCTCAATAGTAATATTAATCCAATCATACTTGGGGGACTTCAATTGTGTAGAGTCCCCGGTGTTAGATCGATTGGGGGGGATACGCAATGATAAAACAGAGAGCCAAACATTGTCACGTTTAGTAAAAAACTGCAAGTTCAGGATGCTATTTTGTCAACGGGATCTCCTTTGGAGGAAAGAGAGCCCGATCCGACCGAATATTACACTTACGGGAGGGGGGAGCAAGCCAGTCAATTAGATCGATTCTACTTATCACAGAGTTTGTCTTCTTGGTCACAATGGCTTCAGGATAGTGAACCCCTGGTATTCTCTGATCATGCTCAAGTGCGTTTAATTTTCAAAGAACCCTCCGTCAAACAAGTATGGCCGACTAGACGAGAACCTCTGTACCCTTTTAATGGTTCTACACTGAAAGGATAAAACAGGAGTTAGCGAGCCTATTGGAATCCCATTTAAACGTACGGACAGAAATTATTAATTGGGACTGTCTAATCGACATGTGTAGTGACTCTCTCTACAAAATGGGTAAGAAGGCATCAAGAAGACGAAACGGCGGGTACGACAATTGAAGAAAAGTCTTCGATCTACAGCTCGCACCCGAAAACAATTAAATTCTCAATTGCGGAGGCACTTCAGCGAGATATCAAAGCTAGGAAAGGTCAACGCCTACAACGTACTGATGAAGATTTGAAAAGGTTATTTAAAAGAACGTCTATCCGAGATAAGGATCAATCAGTGACCAAAATTGAATCAGGAGGAGATGTTATTTTTCCATCACAAACGACAATTCCAAATCGATTTAAAATGACGTGAGAAACCATCTTAGGACGTGAACATAGCACAATTCAGGAACCAGAAATGGACTCAAGGATTCAATCGCTATTTTCAATTCCAACAGAAAGGCGAGTAACACATGCTCAAAACGTATTTCTCATGAGTGAATATATATGATCAGGAAGTTTCTCAGGCCATAAAAAGATTACGAAGACGGAAAGCGGCCGGTCATGACGGATTAAATAATGATCTGTATAAAGATTTCCAGGAGATCTTCACACCGACGTTGACGAAGTTAATAACCTATTAAAAAGGGGAAGATCCGCCACGCTCTTTCTTGCGTGCGTTGGTCTTGCCACTTCGGAAGAAAGGTGATTCAGACAACGCGCTCGATTACAGACCTATTTCACTACTCCAAACTAGCCACAAGATATTTGCAAAGATTCTTGCGACTCGTTTACAAACATTCCTGGGCACCCTGATAAGGGACACACAACAACGTTTCGTGGCTGGTCGTAGAATGGACAAAGCTGAGGCAGTAATGATGGCGACAATTAATCAAGTGGACACAAATTCGATTTATCCATTGAAATCGGAAGAATGCGCAGGAATCCTATTCCTGGACTTTGCGACGGCATACGATACAGTGAGTCGTCAATATCTGTATCGTATCCTTTCACGCTTTGGCTTCAGCTCTGAATTTGTACAACTGATAATGAGGCCGCATAATGGTACAACGGCGGAATTTATAGCATATAACCAAATCTCGGAACCGTTGACAGTTCTATCCGGTATAAAACAAGGGTGTCCCTTGGCCCCGTTACTATTTATCTTAGCTGTGGAACCTCTCGCATTGTCATTGGTCCAGGACACGAGTTTAAAAGGAATTAAGATTGGAGATGACGATGGAAAAGGTGAACATATTTTTTCTGCATTTGTTGACGATTCAACAATATTTTTGGACACGGCATCACAAGTATCACATGCGTTACAAATTGTGGAGCAGTTTGGAGCACTTTCGAGATTGAAGATACAGCCACAAAAAAGTCACTTCTTATTTCTGGGGCAGACACATTTTATCATAAAGAATGGAAGGGAATACCGGTGGTTCAACCAGGCGAAACCACTAGATATTTGGGTTATGAGATAGGGCTGTCGAACCTCAAAGAACGAAACTGGGCACAACGTATCAGGAGTATACACAGACGAATGGGAATCGCTTCACAATGTTCCACTTCGGTAGCGGAACGAGTATTACTCTTTAATGCGATAGTGGTACCGGCCATATTGTTTACGGCCAGAGTGTTCGAACCTACAGCCCAGGTATTACAGAATCTCATTCATTTACAAAAAGGTTTTATCTGTAATATAACCACAGATGGTAGGAAAGTTCGACACAAAATATCCCCTGCTTTGACGTATACTCCTAGGAAGGCGGGGGGGGGCTGGGTTTAATAGCTATACCACTGGCAATTCGAATTCAGGAAATGAAGATGACCACACAATGCTTAATCAGTAAACGAGATATCTATAAACAAGTATGGTTGAAATGGAAATTAGGACAATCAGCTTCGATATAGGGACCGTATATTACTCCATTGAAAGGTAGTAGTCTTACCGGGGTAGGCATCCACAAGTTACCGTTGACAACACCGTCGATATTTACATCCATGGGGAGGTGGATCAGTCCTAATCCAACTCAACTTCACCATCTCAAAGAGTACACGGGGTTAAATCTGCCACCACTCATATTGCGGGTAGCAGAAACAACGAAAGGTCCATCCATTGGTGTACAAGCTACAGAAACAGTGGAAATTAATTTGGATTTGAACAATATCAAATTCCATGGATTAATATCCTCCAATCAAGAGGCATTTTGAGGCACTTATAATTGGGCCCAGAACCCATGGGTCAAGGAAGAAAAAGCGGCAGAATTATCACCACACAAATATGACAGAATTCCTGGAGGTACGATTTCTCCTTACGGATTCTCCGACTAACAGGAACAATATATACTTGGCAGGTGCAGAGTGGTAATTCTCCGTCACATACACAGGCAAAGGTTGGCCGGTGGTTAACTGCAATAATTCTAGCCTCCCCTCGAGTGGCGGTTGACGAGTATATAGGCTCACCTCCCAGTATACAATTCAATTCGGAAATTGACTCTCTTCGCAAGAAGAAGACGAGGTCGCTGGTGCCGTTGCCTAAAGGTCGTAAGGCAATCGGCTGTGGGTGGGTGTTTCGAATCAAGGAGAATCAAGCTGGAAAAATCAAGCGATTCAAGGCGCGACTCATAGCCAAGGGATTCGCACAAAAGTATGGTATCGACTACGAAGAAACGTTTGCACCCGTAGCCAAGTTTACATCGATCAAAATCCTCTTAAGTTTGGCGGCCAAATACAGCTTAACAGTACACCAGATGGATGTCAAGACGCCTTTCCTGAACGGGTCGCTGGATGGAGACATTTACACGATGCAGCCAGAAGGCTACGAAGATGCAGATCACTCGGACTACGTTAACCATCTTAAGCGCTTGCTCTACGGTCTCATGCAGTCTCCACGAATGTGTAATCAAACCATCAACATGTTTATGCTGGAGCTGGGATTAAAGAAATGTAAATCGGACCACTGTATTTACGTCAAGAAGAATGGCCAAGACATGATCTTCGTTGCTCTATAAGTTGACGACCTGGTCCTGGCAAGCAACAACGACGAGCTGCTCAAGTCGACGAAGAAGAAGCTAGGTGAGCGCTTCGATATGACGGATATAGGCCATCTCAAATACTTTCTTGGAATGGAGATTGATCAAGATGTGACTGCTGGAACTGTATCGATGCGTCAGGCGAAGTTTACAAATGACATCTTAGAGAAGTTCGGCATAGAAAACAGCAATCCAGTCAAGACTCTTCAAGCCCCAGGACTCAAGTTGACCAACGGCATGTGTGAAAGAGGCTCCAAGCACGAAGTAACCATGACAAAGGTGCCGTATCACAATGCTGTCGGCTGCCTGATCTGCTCATGGTTGGAGCTCGGTCAGATTTTGCTGCGGCAGTGGGAGTCCTAAGTCAGTTTGCAGCGGACCCGTGTCCAATCCACTGACAAGCACTCAAGCGTGTGTTTCGATATATTCAAGGCACGAAAACGCATGGCATCAAATTTCAAGTAACAAGTGAAGAAGGACTTCAAGGTTATTCCGATGCGGACTGGGTTGGCGACATCGAAACCAGACGAAGTACAAGCGGCTACGCCTTTATGATAAACGACGGATGCATCAGCTGGAGGAGCAAGAAGCAGCACACGGTGGCACTATCCCCAACAGAAGCGGAGTACATGGCGCTAACAGAAGCTGCTCAAGAAGCAATTTGACTCAAGGCTTTTCAGTGCAAACTCGGCGAAATGATGATCGACGAGCCTGTCAAGAATTTTGAAGACAATCAAGGTTATATTGCTTGGGCCAGGAACCCCCAAGCGCACCAAGCATATCTACATCCGCTACCATTTTGTACGGGAGAAAGTTGAAGAAGGTCAAGTGGTGTTGCATTACTGCTCGACGAAGGATATGAAGGCGGACTTGATGACCAAGCCGATCACCGCGGAGCAGTTCGAAAGTCTTCGCGGAGGGATCAAGCAATTAAGCGCGGTCGAGTCGAGTGGGAGTGTTGTCAAGATAGCGTCTCGCCCAGCTTCAGCGTACCTATAAGTACCGATATACTAGTACAACTTGAAGACCTACTGTTCAAGTTGCGCTAGTACCAAGTTCAAGGATAAGCATCGACTTGGACATCTAATTGGTCAAGTTATCCGATGGCGGAATGACGTCATTGTATGACGTCATGTTCTAGAAGCCTCTAGCAAAAATCAGGCTTAGACGTAGTAAAAACGAAATAAGGACCTTAATATACTCACTTTGCATTTTGCACAAAACACCTCAAGTCATCACAGGTGTCGCCGATTTTTTTACCGTCGGTTGACTGACCTCCACGTCGACCGGCGAAAGAGAAGCAGGAGAGAAGGTTGGCGAAGAAGGGCCCGATCCAGGATGTTTTCTTGGTGATTTACTGGCCGGACCGAGAGCGTCGTCCAACTTTGGATATCCACGAAAAGCCTTCCGGGGCGATTCCGAATCACCACCCGAGCCGGTCCACCTGTCGATCGTCTGATGGGCGACCTTCTGCAGATCCGAAAGATGACGAGTCCAAGTACGCTCGTCTAACCGCGAGGTCTCGAATGTTATTCGGACGAGAGCTCCCGCCGACTATCATCAGCCGCTTTTTTATTCCCAATCAGCCGTTTCTGAACACTGGAATGGCCAAAATGAGAATTAGATAGTTGTTTGACCAGGCATTCGACCTGCTCATTCATATGGCGTGTCTCCTTCCAAACGCTTCACCTCCTGGACCGCAAGAACTCTCTCTTGGATCAGATGGCCATGGTTATTTTGGTGGTCCTCGAGCTGTTGCAGGTGGACCACCATCTCAACCGTGGTTTTTTTAATTCTCGATGTGCTCATCTGGGGGAAGTGAAAGAAGTTACTCATATGTATCAAATAAGTCACATTGAACGAGAACATACCTTGATCGCAGACAGTGATAGATAAGGAACCATGGACAACAACGAGGCGACGGTGTCGGGTGGTTTCGCCGAAACACGCAGAGTAGCAAGGTCGGCAGATAAGCGATCACGCTCAGTCGTCGGGTCCTGGATACGGTCTTCCAATCTTGATCGGTCACGGGCTTGATCAGCTTGAAGAGCGTTGAGCTGGTCGTAATTCACTTGCAGGGCAGATAATCGCTGAACCAGGTCTGCGGATCCACATTCCAAGCGATCTATCGCAACTTGTTGATTAAACAATCTGGAACAAAGCGTCCGGTTGGTTTCACATAAGGAGGTCAGCTCAGGAATTGCGTCCCGAAGACCCAACCGCAATCGGCTAGTGTCCGCCGAGCCTAAGGACAGCGAACCACTCCCTTCCACTAAGAGTGCCAATTGCTCCAGGTAGCTAAAAGAACGGATCGGAAGGGACCAGGTAGCAAAAATCAGGGGTGGTCGGAAGGAAGTCAAGGTTGACGACGGCGATAGGGAGCTGGTTACGATCGTAGTGGTCAGGGAAGTCGAGGTTGGAGAAGCCGAGACAACCGAAGGAGACAAATCGGATGAGCTTGATCTTGGGGGCGAGGTATGGTCCGGATAATCAGACGGAGGGGTCTGAGAAGACCCAGGAGGCAGAACCGGATCGGACATGATCACCAAGTGGGAAATAGCGTTATGGAGTGAGTCAAATCGCAGTCGTTGCACGGCTGCCGTTAGTCTTAGGGGCGGCTGTGGTACAGCGGTTCAGGAAAAACCAGGAATAAGCGGTCCACATACGGCTGATGATTGGTGGCTGTTTGAACACCCATCAAGATAGAACCGTTGATGGGTGGGATAGGTTGGTTCAACTCAATATGACATAAGTGATAACGGGCTATCGTAAAATGTGGAGAAAAACATGATGCTACCGTTGTCACACCATGTCCCAGAGAACAACGGGCCTGTAACAGGCTAGCTGTTACTGGTTTACACTGTAAAATTGCAGTGAAGAAGCGTGCAATTAGTTAGGACCAAATTTAATTTGGTCCTCCTTAGTTTATTTAAGACAAACTTTAGGTAGACTATTTAGTTAACCAAATAGTCTATTAAATATATAT
>MIQA02000328.1:26976-42650 GCA_001887855.2 Sclerospora graminicola | reverse complement strand
TGGAAACGGTGGATTTAGCCATAGTCCACTATCATATGGCGTTAGCGACAGTGGAAACTGGTAAGCAAAATGCTCCGAGTAAGAAATTTGATTAAGTATACAAGTCACTCGTTTTGATGATGGTCGTGTGTATTGTTTAGGCGATTGGTTTGCGTCCAAAAACCATTTTGAATACGTGCTTGGTCCCCGCCAGTTGCTTGAATCTCAAGAAACTGTCTTACAGGCTGTTCGGGATTATATCTACGTGCTTCTCCAGGTATTGATTGACCTGACCCACTTCTCGCTCTAAAAGACACAAGTCTAACCCTTTCATTTAAACTGATATATATTGTATATTGTACAGTGTAATCTTCCGTCTTTGGCACTTGGAAAATGCGAGCAGTTTCTGCGGGACCACGACGATAATGACACTGTTAATATGAAAGCACCAAGTCCTTCAATAGCGTTGCTTTTGCTCCATTTCTACAAAGCGGACGCGTTGCTATGCTTGGAACGCGTGGAAGACTGCTACCAGTACCTCAAAGACGTGGTTGAACCGAAAAGTTTAGACTTGAAACTCCACCAAAACACCGCAACGCCACATCCTGACGCGATAGTGGAAGAAATAGCAGCAGATAGTGGAAGAAATAGCAGCTTGTCATGCGCAATTGCTCAATAATTTAGCAATTGCTTTGGCGTGTTGTGCAGATATCGACGCTCGTCTCTCGCTTCTTCGCAAGGGACTGGACCAATATCCTGATTCTCTCGCCATTAAATTCAACCTCGTTCTCTTGCTGTGGAGAAAAGGCGACAAGACTAGTGCATACTCCATCTGGACCAAAGCTCGAGGGTGGAATCGAGACGGAACGTCTGACGACAAGACCAAGACATGGGCAGGTGGTCTCCATGGTGCTCTATCTGCTCGGCAAAGTCAATTTCCGTGTATTTCCAGGCATGTTCAAGACAATATCAAGGGAGAAGGAGGGGTATCTGCCTCCCAACTCTTGACTTTGGATGCTTTGATTGCCAATTATCAGCAGAAAATGGTTCATTCCCAGCAACTTGAGGCCTCTTTTGTCCAGGATATTGAGTTTCTTGAAAGTTTGGGCTCATGAATTGAGAATAAAACGTCTACATGGCCACGTCGAATGGCATTTCCATTTGCTCGTCATCCTCCACTTCTAGTGCTCTAGCAGACACCACTACTTCAGTCTCTCGAGGCTCTGGAAGATCATCCTCTGGAATTTCGACCAATGTTTTGATTGCAACCTTTCCAGTCTCCGTAGACTTGTTGTTGGCTATCACCAACCCTTTTGAACGTCCAGTACTGGTCTCGACTTCCGATTCGATGGCAACAAAAGGATCAACAATTAAATCGTCAGGTAGGAGAGCGACTAATCTGTGATCGTGGCACACGGCCACAAACGAGTCCATGGATAAGGCAAACGACTGGTTACTGCCTCCCATAATGGCCTCCCGGAACATCCGCAGTATCCGTCGATCACTAAAATGAGGCTTGCGCTGTCGAATGATGGCACTAAACTCGTCCAACGTCAGAACACAATCGTGATTCACGTCTCCCTACAATGCCCCAGCCATTGTTAGATAAGTATTTCTCTCTCTCTCTGTTTAGAATCAAACAATACGTACAGCTTGAAACAGAGCTGTCAAGTCTTTCTTGATTCCATCGCGACGCTCTTCCAGCACATTCATAAGCCTGTGAGTACTTTTTGCACATCGGCTACGATACGTGGTGGCAAAGGACGTTGTCGCCGCTTGTTGCCGTCTGAATTCGATTGAAACGAAGAGACTTGAGGGTCTTCAGTTGCCAGCATGACGAGTTTCAGCCGTACTTCGATGCGCTCGAAGCTTCGGACGGAACGTCAGATAGGTGTAAGCTAAAAATGATTGGCAGATATTTTAAATAAAACTGACGTTAAACCTTGCCGGTGGAACAAATTCGTTCACACAGGTTTAACGATCAGCCACGGGGTCTTAACTCGTCAATTAAAACCTGACGTTAAGACTTACCGGTGGCGATGCTCTTATTGGGCAAAACCAGGAGCCCAGCTTACCTTATTCTTTGACCAACAAGTCATTTATTTGACTGGATATAATCGCCATGTCAAACAGCTTCTTCGGAGCGCTGACGCGGGGCGCAAAATTCAGCGGTTCTAAGTTTGAAAGAGACAAACAGCATTTCAGCAGACCCACCCAAGGTGCCTTATTTTTCCGTGCTTGTACACATTGCTTGCCCATTAATTCCAGTTCATTTTTTATAACATCCAATTGCAAAAGCCAAGGAAGTTAGGAAAATTGCAGATGCCGACGAGCTGGACTTTTTCGGTTACAATGCAAGCCAGAATTTCAAGGAGAAGACGCTTAAAAAATCTTGCAATGTCAGCGTAGATTTGGTGCCAGAGTCGACTAGTGATGACACAAACAGCAAGCCGCGCAAGGTCAAAGGTAGTAAACCTCGTCGTAAGCGTAAATTGAGTGAAGGGGCTTTAGAAGAGCAGCGACTTGACGACGAGGCTCGGCAACAAGCTTCACAACTTCTCGCCCCACCGAAGCTCGAAGCTGAGAAACAGATGGAAAAACGTGCTTGTCACCGCTCGCGCTCAAATTCGATTGAAAGCGAGGCGTCGTCGTACCAGTCAAGTGAAGAAGCCGTTAAGTCATTTCATGAAAAAAGAAAAGACGAAGACGATACTCTGAGCTTGTTTAAGTCGAATAATGTGGTGGACGAGGAAACGACTGCTCAAAAGGCATCAAAGAAGGCGACTACGAACCCTACGAAGTCTTGCAAAAAGAGCACTACTTCGAATTATGATCAGTACGTGAAATTTTGCTTGCCTGTTGGAAATGAAATGACTTCGATGCTCATTCATTGTATATAGGGAGGATGTGCAGATGCTCCGACGTCAGCTCGGTATTCGTGTGAGCGGTATTAGCGTTCCACCGCCGTTAACTTCGTTTGACAGTATGCGTTTGGACCGAAGCTCATGTGCACAGCAGATGAAACGTCTGCTTCTGCGGAATATTGAGCGATCAGATTACAAAGAACCTACGCCGGTGCAGATGCAAGCTATACCGAGCCTTTTGCTTCGACGCGATGTGTTGGCGACGGCACCCACAGGATCTGGTAAAACTGCAGCATTCGCTATTCCGATACTAGCAAATTTGGCAGCTGGCACCAAGATAAACTGTGGTATTCGCTCAATCGTCTTGGCTCCCACTCGTGATTTGGCTGTTCAAATTCATACTGAGTTTACGCGCCTGGTTGCAGGCAAGAAAATGCGCATCACACTTTTATCGAAAGCCACTGCCGCTACCATCGCTTCCCAGACGAAAAACAGGTCCCCCGTTAATCATGACGTGCTGGTTGCCACTCCACTACGCCTCGTGGAGTTGATACAAGAAGTGAAGGTCGAACTTGCTACCGTTGAAATCGTGTGTCTTGATGAAGCGGATAGATTGTTGGAGCTTGGCTTTGTGGAGCAGGTTGATGAAATTTTTGCTGCCTGCACTCACGGGAAGGTCCAGCGTATTATGTTTAGTGCTACAATGCTAGAAGGAGTAGAGGAGCTTGCTCAAACCGTGCTGCGTGACCCTGTTAAGGTAGCTATAGGAACGAAAAATGCTGGTGCTAGCACGATTGATCAAAAACTAGTTTTTGTTGGCAAGGAGGAAGGAAAACTCGTTGCCATGAAACAGTTGCTGCACGACGGGCTTCAGCTTCCTGCATTGCTGTTTGTGCAGAGCAAAGATCGTGCTAACGAATTATATCACGAGTTGCTGTATGAGGGTGTGAACATCGGTGTTGTCCACGCGGACCGCACAAAACAGCAGCGGGACGATGTCATCCGGCGTTTCCGCACTGGAGAGGTCTGGGTACTTATATGCACTGACCTTATGAGCCGCGGTATGGACTTTAAAGCCGTAAACATGGTTATCAATTATGATTTCCCTCAGGTATAATGTTCTGCAGCGCTCTTAATATTACTCGACTAACAAGTTGTGCTGACAGAGTGCTGTTAGCTACATTCATCGGATCGGTCGTACGGGTCGAAATGGACGCAAGGGCAAGGCTGTCACGTTATTCACAGAGGATGATATGATATACCTCCGTACAATCGCTAACGTAATGAAAATTTCTGGTTGCGAGGTTCCTGACTGGATGCTTTCGTTAAAGAAAGCTAGGTATGCAAACTGTCGGAGAATTTTGTTGTCATGCATGTAATTTATTCTTCGTTTCTGTATAAGTGTTTTGAAAAGGAAGCAGCTTCTGAAAGCACCTCCGACGCGACACCGAATCAAAACAGTATCTGGATACGATCTACAGAAGGCGAATCGTCTGAAGCAGATAAAGCAATCCAAGCATAAGGAAAGCGGTGATCAGAGTCTGTCGCAGCTTACCACCGACAAGAGGAATCAAGGGAGTGTCGCAAAAACCGAAAAGAGCACGTGACCAATTTAAGATGTAGCTGTTATAAAAAACAGAGCAAAGTGGCATGTACACGAAAGAAGAGATCGATGTTGACTCTATTGTTGACCTTATAGGATTTATGATACATAAAGTACGAGTACTTAATATTCATGCTCGAGCTATACTGGCTCTAGCCGATCATGATCCTCGCCACCCTCATAGTATGATTTTCCTGTTACTAGCGATGGCGCAGTTGTCATCTTGCGATACTGCAGCAGCACGGGGTACATCTTGTCGATAGCTTGGTAAAGGTGGTTTGAGTCGCGAGCGCCGCAGAGTACAATCTTGCCAGACACGAAGATGAGTAGCGTCAACTTTGGTTCCACGAGTTTGTAAATAAGTCCAGGGAATAGTTCAGGCTCGTACTGCACACAACAAGTAAGATCACACGATAGGGGCATGCGGATCAGGATCAAAGCAGGACACGTACACTTGAAAAGCGTGCGTGGTCATTTAATAGCCCTTCAAGTCGAATTGGGAAGCGAATATCACACGTTCCCATAACATTGCGCACTTTAAACTCGCTGAAATGAGCTGGAAAATTCAGTTTCTAAACAGCCAAATTATTCATCCACTTCGCATCAATCCAATGAAGGCATTTCATGGACATCATTACCACTACCAACCTGTATTACGCGCGTAAACTTGCGCGCAGCTAAGCGGCAGCTTTCCTCACTTATTCCACCAGTGATGACAATCTACCAGCACGAGCCAGTACAACAGCGTCAGCACCACACAATGGTATGCAATTGTTAAACCCAGACACACCTTCCCAGACCCAAAGATCAAAGCCGTTGTCTTGGGATCTCGCAGCCTCATAATTACCGCAGAAAAACGCTATAGCCAGCAACTCGTTAATTGACGGTTCGATTTATCACAAGTCTACCGACCGCTTTACCTTGGGGTTGTATTCGGCGTTACGCGCATGTAACGCGATGGTCTTAAGGTCAAGCGGCGTCTTTAGATCCACTGTGCCTACAACGTTCCTAAGTATTTATTAGCATCCAGATCACTTAGTCGCCACAAAGTGAGAGCGAGCGAGATAAATTTTTTATACGCACATTATTTTGACCTGCAGGTTGAGGCGCTCTTCCCAGTCGTCATCCACATGCAGCTCCCGCGCTCCCACCGACTGAAGGCTACACTCACTGGTATCTATCAGCGCGAGTTGTCTTTCTTTGACGGCACGAGTGCTGCTGCGTGTAGATACGGCCGGATCCTTCCCCATTGTCATTCAATTGTGTTGCTGCCAAGTATTAATAACATGGCTGGTTTTAAGACAACATTTTATGACAGCATCTTTTTTAAGGGTAAGGTTAATGGTTCACGGACATTGGTCCATAAACGAGTATACTTAAAAATGCGCGTAGGGGACATGTCACGATCTTGAGTGGTATATTCTATAAGCAAGCCTGTTACTGACATCATCACGTCACATAAAGATCAAATACAATGGACTAGGCCGTCAGGCAAGTTAATCTGGCGCTGCAGTCGCAGTAATCTCACCAAGAAGGTCCCCCTCCCGCAAAATGCGCGCGAGAGAAAGCCAGAGCAGAGAAAAAATGCCCAAAGTTAGATCGAGGTTTTTTGAAAATAAAATGGTTTTTTTACTTTCTTAGTATACTTTGACTGAATGCCAGAGGCGTTATTTTTGCTTTTTCCTCAGTTTTGAACGGGGCGCTTCAGCCGTCAGGCCCTAATACAAAAACCAACTATACCAGGAACGACGAGCAGCGGCAGTCCGGCCTCTTTGCGTGCCATCCGAGTCCTTCTGTCTCTTTCGCTTCGGCCAACGACTTGCTATCGGCCTTCGAGTTTTATCTGGAAAAGTAAGAGGAAGCACGACAAAACGTCTGCTCTATCACCAGGTATGAAGCTTTCTGTGTAGCCCTTGAAGACTGCGCCTTACACCTCGTTCGTTGTACAGTAGAAAAAACGCGCTTATAGTGTCTTATAGTCGTATTTAAATACTTCGATGGACTCCTTCGGCTTTGACTTCGCTGGCAGCGACCTGCTGGACTTGGGCTCGCTTGGCTCGTGGACTAACAGCACCCCCATGGGCAGCTCACCTAATGGTGGAAGCGGGGGTGGGGGTTTGCCCTTTAGTGTGGGAACACCTACGGGTGTACAGAGTCTAGGAGATGATCCTTTTGCCTCCATGCCCAGCGGCGGTGACCATGATTTCAGCTTTGGCGACTCGCCCAAGCCCTCGCCTAGCTCACAGAGCCACAAACATATTGACAATGCGGCCCCAAACTCCTCCGGTTCGAATTCTGCATCCTCGACTTCCGCACAAACTTCCAGTGGGGCCGGGGATATGGCTACCAATTACTTTGGCGCGGAGCTCGAGGTTGTTGGCGCACCCTCCTCAGCGGCTACTACTGGTGCCACATCTACTTCAGTGACGACGGATGTTCCATCGACTGCTGACGACAAGAGCAAGATGAGCGGTAAGAACGAAACGGATGCACAGACTAAGATAGACGCAAGTAGCGCACCGACATCGACGTCAGCGTCGGCCACTGCATCTTCAGCTACTTCTAACGCTGTGAATGCGTCACCAGCTCCGGCACCTACTAATGAGAATGCGTCCAGCTCGACAGCATCTTCGTCATCGACGACGTCGAAGTCATCCCCGTCGTCAGCAACGTCAACAGCACCGCATCCTACGCCAAGCAGTGGTGTGGTTTCCTCTGTACCCATCAGTGCTAGCGGTGCTGTCAGTAGCAGTGCTACTGCGCCATCCACGACGTCTTCTGCGCGACCCCACATTGGTAGTCAGCAGCATCAGCAACAGCAGCAGCAGATCCAGATGCAACAGCAAAGACAGCAGCAATATGCCAACCAGATGGTGATAAGCCAGCAGAATGGTCAGCCGCAGCAGTTTGCCGGCCAATCATACCAGCAGCAAATGCACGCTGGTCAAATTCCTGGAGGCGTCAGCGGTGGTCCACCAACAAGTGCTGCTGGAACATTTATGGGAGGTCAGCCAGGTCAGACTTATCGTCCGCCGACTTCTTCGTACGAAGAAGAGTTTGCGCGGGTTAAAGCTATGATGATGCAACACCCCGATTTGATTCCCCCGCCGATGGAGGTGCTACGTATCTCGATGAGTCAGAGCGCTGCTGGTCAGCAGAACATTGCAATGGGAGGGAATGCTTATATTCAGCGTGGTAACCCGGCTATGGCTCGTGGAGGTGTCCCGGCTAACACAGCGTACGGGCAATATGGAAACCCCAACATGATGATGGGCGGGCCTCAGCCAAACGCATCACAGGCTGGAATGGTAAACGCAGCACGGATGCGTGCGGCGCAAATGGCGCAACAGCAGGCCCAACAACGTGCCGTGGCAGGCCGAACGCCTGGAGGCAGTAATGATCCCCAAACTGCATGGCAATCTGAAAATGATCTGCCATTGCGACGAAAGATGATTGGCAAAATGTACGTTCCATCAAATCTGCTATTTAAATGGAGTTGTTAACACCTTATTCGTGATTGTGTGCAGCGTAAGCCTGTTGCAACAGCGAAAGCCAGATGCACCTGCTGAATGGATCCGTCGACTTCCGGATATGGCTAGAAGGCTTGAAGACTCATTATACCGTACTGCCAAAAATCGTGACGAATATGGGGATTTTTCGTCCCTTAAGACCCGTCTTCAGCATTTGGCAGTGACAATGGGTGCACGCGCCCAGCATAAGGCTGGAGGAAATCCCCGTGCCGCAGGTGCAAGTGCTGTACCCGGCAGCACTGGTGGCGTGGCCGGGAACAATGCAATGATGGCTGCTAATGCTCCTCCAGGTATCGCAATGAATTCGGGAGCAGGTACAATGGGTCCTCAAGGTCACGTGGTTGGTAATATGCCTTATGGAAATCGAATGACGCAACAGCAGTTATTGCAACAGCAACACATGCAGATGCAAATGCAGCAAAACCCACAGATTCGACAGCAGCTAACTCCACAACAGCTGCAGCAATTCCAAGAAGCTCAACTGCAGCGACGGCAGCTTCAAATGCAGCAGGCGCAGCAGCAAGCTCAGATGCAGCGCCAAAACTCGCTACAGCAGCAGCAGTACCAGCAGAACCAAGCACTTCAACGCCAGAACTCAATGCGTCAGATGCAGCAACAGCAGATGCAGCAGCATATGCAACAACGACAAAATCCGAATTATATACAACAACAGCAACAGCAGCAGCATCAAGCCCAAGCTCATGCTCGGGCGCAAGCCCAAGCCCAGGCCCAGGCCCAGGCCCAGCGGAATGGTTCAGCAAATGGTGTTTCCAATCAGCAGCGAATGAGTGTAGATATGAGTGTTGGTGAATCTTCGGACTTTTTGAATTTGGATCTGTCGTCGTCATTGCTGGGATCTGATGATTTACAAGGCGATGGGTCTTCAGGCCTTAGTAGTGGTGACACAATGAAGAGCGGAAACAATGACACTGCACACCTTACAGGTCAAAAGCGCACACTATCTCAATCTCAGCAGCAAATGGCAGCAGCAGCAAACGCAGCTGCGTTCAAGCGAACAAAAGTGGGAGCTGCTGGCCAGTCGAGTGGCCAGCCGGGTGGTGTCTCGAATCAACAGCATTCGGCTGCTACAAATTCTGGTCCTCAAGTTTCGCAGTCCTCGCAAAATCAGATACAGAAACCCGTGACTAGTACTAGTGGCTCTTCGAAGACTCCACCTATGAGTACAGTTAATGCCAAGTAACTCTAGTATGAGCAGTCGAAGATGGCGGCAGCAAGCAATGACAGAATATTATGGAAGGGGCTATCAGATTTAGCAAGGGTGACTCTCCGTTGGTTAACTTGGGTCATGGGAAGCCAGAGGGAGTGGCGGGGCGTGTGAATGTATGCTGCAGAGGGACCAGCCCGTTTCCCGACTTGGTGCGTAGTGAAGGAAGCTGAGCTGCTCTTATTTGTTAGGGATGGTGTTTTATCAAATGAGTAGATGGAGTGGGTATCAGTTGGTTCTGAGAAACCTGCTCGCGTTTGATGCGCACCATCAAGATCAGCGACGCTGCTTCAAGCGATGACAGGACATTGTGAGTCGGGCTGAGGCGAGATGTTTTGGGAAGCCGATGCGGCTTGAAATCAATCTGTAAAGTGGCGAGTTCGATTCATGTAGTTGTGTCATACTTTCAAATAACAGTTTTCTTGCCTTACTTAGGCAAGTCTTACTTCCTCCGTCCAAAAATATAAGGAACAAAATAAAATTCTCGATTAGTGTCGGACAAAATGCCAGAAAAATGCTGATTGGCGGAATTTAAAGAGAACTCTGTGGTTGGTAGGGGATTTGAATCAACTACGCCGAGATACAGCCCTCCAAAATTAACAGTAGTTGCCTCGGACACTTTCAAAATGACCCAGCATCGCGAAAATGCACCAAAAACCCGCAAGAACATGACTCCAAAGGAGCGCAGTGAAGTGCTCGCTCAAATGTACGCCGAGGCGTCGAAACTACGCCTTCCGCTGCACCTTGTGGCCAATCTGGCAGCTGAGTTTAAGGTTTCGCGGCAATCTCTTTACCACTTGTGGTGGACTGCACGCAAAATGAATGAAACTGGAACCCTGCACGATGGAGAAAGTGGCCGGCGTGGTCGCAGTGGGCGAAAGTCTCTCCTTACCGACGAGTTCGCCGCCGATCTCGCCGAGACTATCGCACTTTTGCCATTGCACCAACGAACCAGCATTCGTACTTTATCAGAACACGTCGGTATTCCTAAATCGACTTTGCATCTCTACTACCAAGCGGGAGTATTCCGCAGTCATCATGCACGACTAAAGCCCCATTTGACGCAAGAGCATCGCACAGCTCGCATCAATTTTGCACTTTCGTTTGTGTGTGATGGGTCACTGAGATCGCTTCGGTTTGATCCCATGTTGGATTATGTTCGTCCATACGAAAAGTGGTTCTATTTACAACGAGACAACAAACGCTACTTCCTTGGTCCAGACGAGGAGGCGCCTTATTTCACTGTCCAGCACAAGAGCTTCATCGTCAAAGTAATGTTTCTTCTTGCCGTAGCTCGTCCGCGAAGGGACGCACACAAGAAAAAATATGCGATGGCAAGATTGGGATGTGGCCATTTGTCGTATACGAACCCGCACAAAGATCGAGCAGGAATCGCGAGGCGGGGACTCTTGAACTCAAAACATACAATGTAGATCGTGAGATCTACCGAGCATGTCTTGCAAAGTCGGTCATCCCAGAGATCAAGCGACAGTGGCCATCAGGCCGACACGTTCGCATCCAGCAAGACAATGCTAAACCGCATGTTTTAATTGACGAAGCGATAATTCGCACCGCATGTTGTGCGGAAGGGTGGGACATGTGTCTTGCACCTCAACCAGCCAACTCACCCGATTTTAGTGTCCCTATAGACGCTCCAGCACCGAAAGACTGCGCGAAACATTGAAGAACTCGTTGATAACGTTGAAGAAGCTTTCCGCGAGATATCATACGTGTCCATCGACAGTTTGTTCATTACCCTTCAGACTGTGCTCCATGCGTCTTTGAAAACACATGGAGGCAACCGCTACACGATACCTCATTTAAAAAAGAGCGCACGTGTAAGTGAGATTAGACTCTTACCTCTATCACTTGCGAGCGCAAAGTATACGACAACGCTCGAAACCCTTCTGAAGCACGACTGAATTTCATTAATACTCACCTGCTCTAAAGAAGCTACGTAAGCTTGGATTAATTATTAAAATTAATTTGATTTAATGTTTTTGGTTCGTTAATTATAGGTATTTCAAGGTTAAAAAAGTCAAATTTTATATGAAATTAGTGAATAATTTAGAACAATTAAATTAAAATCTTTAACATCTGGGTTCATTTCTTTCATAGCAGTAACCAACGACTTCAAATACGCTCTTGTTGCTAAATCCATTTCCACAACAGTTTTGACAAGCTCAATATGCCCAATGGTTTGCAAGAATAGACTCGACAGCGCCATTCGTTGTAACAATGTATTTCCATTTTTACATGCGACTAATCAGCTTCGGCACCTGTCCAATCAAGGGTCTTCTTTAATACTTCAAACGTTCTCCACGATACAGCTACGGAAGGGGTGCACGAGCAAACGCGGGTATATGCCCCGAAAGAAGCCCGCGTTGCCTTCGTGTGCCTTAATTTGAATAAGCGCGTCTAACCGACCCGCGTATTGACGGCATAAGACCGGTACCGCCTGTTGAAGGTAAATAGTTTGGCATAAATCCGATTACACGATTAGCTTGGTTAGTATTCTCTCCTTCGGACTTTCACGTACACCTAAGCGGCCTGTAATCGAGTATGAAGAAGAAACTGTAATGGATACGCCTAGTGTTCTGTAGCTTCAAAGAACAGGTAAAGCGACACTGTGAATACGACAGTAAACAAATGTAAGCAGAGAGGCCTGAACGGGAGGCACACAAAACCTGTGGCTCCGGTTTCGAAAAACAAGGTGACATTGACGCCATCATTACTTGGGAGGCGCGGATTCCTACAATGGCTTCATGATCATGGCTTGAGTCTGCAGCCTTGTCTTAGCCACATCCAGTGGATTCGTCAGTCCTCCTGCCTACTCACCAAAACACAATCTTTAAAATCATGTACAAAACAAGCAAAAAAGCTGCATAGGTACACCTGTACGGCAGGTTCATCAGAAGAGTCGTCGAGAAACTAATATACACTACGCGCAGTCCTTTGTGCTTCATCTCCTATCCATTGCATTAAATAATCATCATCTTTGAATCATTAAAACGCATTTGACAGCACTCCCGTCGTATCTTCTCACCGGCTTGAATCAATCTGCCACTCCATTGTAATATCCTAATTGTAAACGCTGTTTGAAAACCTAGAAACATAACACAATTGTGGTGTAGGGGCCCAGATGACTGACTGTCGGAGGGGGTACTCCGTCCATCCGAGTCATGATCCGATCCGGCATCCGGCCGGCTGGATCGGTCACTTCTATTCGCTTGGTCGTGACGACTTGGATGATCCATGTTAAAAGCTCACCTTGTGTACCCGTCAGTACTGGCGGTTGCGCTCTCTTGATAGACCCTAGGGCGAAAAGTGTAAAGTCCGTCGAATAAGGCGATAAGGGTTAGGACTAGGGGTAGCTCAAGGGCGGAAATCTTCACCGGGGAGCTCGACTGGCAATATACTTGAAGTTTGTATACTGCGACGGCTGGACCGAGAATAATCGATCGGCCAGCCAAACCAATAATAAGAAGGGGTAAATCCAAACGTGTACGTAAAGGGGAATCCAAATATAACTCCACAATCTTCCACAGAAGGCCAAAATGTTACCACTTCCCAATACTTAATATACCGTGTTCAAAACACGGGCGACTTGAGGTGAGTATACGAAACGCCGCGACTCCCGGTCAGGGGACTTCCGGTGGGTTACCTTAACCTTCCCCGGGCAAACCAATAGCAGCAAGAGGGGACCTTGTTAGCCCTCCGCTGTGAACCAATAAAAGCGACTTGTGTCTAAGAAAGCGAAACGTATACTGATTTATCCCTATATCCAATACTCCCTTTTGTGTAACCTACCCCAAATAGCCCGGCTGGACAGTCATGTGTCTTACCCGAAGTAGCCCGGTTAACTCCGATTTTGTGTACCAGCCCGGCCGGTACACCAACCCCAGATGGTACCAACCCTGGCCGGTACACCGAACCTAGCTGGTACCAGCCCGGCCGGTACATCGAACCCCGCCGGATCGGCCGGATGGCCATCCATCTGAACTCACTGGCCGCTGGCGTTAGCACTTCCTTGGCAGCTCCACGTCCGATCCGGGTGCCTCCTTCATCCACTAGAACACTCACCCTCCTTCAGGCCCCTTTCGCTCATACCTTCCAACCAATCCGCCCCTCGGCCGTCCGCCATCCGTGGTCGTCCCGTCCGTTTAGTCCGCTAGCCCAACTATCCACGTCTTCAGTCGCATTCATCCGGCCTGATTCCAGGCCTGGCGCCGTCCGGCCGCTGGTAGATACATCCGGCGGCCCTCAGACCACGTCCCTTGTCGGCCGGTCCGGGCATCCAGCTAAGGGCGACATTTCCACCAATCAGGTGGGGGCGTCCACTATCATTAGTCCGTTAATTTCTGGGTCACTTCACCACAGCCGCCCCTGAGCCTTGTCGCAGCCGCACAACGGTTGAGGCACGAGCTCACTACATCTCTCACACTTCGATTTTCCGCTGTCCCTATGTCCGACCACGAAAACACTAGCACTGATCCCCTGCCGGGACACTCACCGACCACTACGCAGCCATCGGTCGGATGCCCAGGTGCCCGCCCTGCTGGCCTAGAGCGTCGTCCAGGGCAGCCCGACGTGGCTACCCTGCAAGCTCAAATTGCTGCTCTGACCGCTCAAGTGGGTAGCCTGGAGAGACTAACACCGAGTTGTCTCTGACCGCACGGCTGGTCGATCAGCAAGCAGATGAAGCCCGGGTCCGGGAGGTACTGGCTAACCTCCAATCCCAGAGCCGCATCAGCCGACTGGAAGGTGAGAAGACCGACCTTCTTAAAGAGAGGGACCACTTCAAACAGCTGTCAGACTCGCTGCGCATCCTGAACCAAAAAGCCACAGCTGCCTTGAAAATCCAAAGTAAGTGCATCCTCGCTTGTTCGGGACCACCTCCCAGCCCGCTCACTCTGTATGCGTTCTCAAAACAGAATGTCATGTGCTATCGCGTCTTGATGATCGAGTCTTCTCACGCCGTGCGCGAGGTGACGGCTCACTACGAGAGGTATATCCTCCTCTCTCGGCAATTGGAGAGTTCGCAGGTAAAGTTGGGCAAACTGGAATATCGCCGGATCCGGCTCGCAAAGAAACTGGAGAAACATCGGAAGACGTTGTACCGGTCGGCCTCTGCATCGCCCGAGCTTCAGCGTCGAATCCGATCTTGAAGCCGAGTACGCCGAGACCCAATCGGACGTAGGTGGAGCTCAGGAGATGTTTTCCAAGCTTGCGCAGGGTCGCACGAACTGTTTATCCTCCATAGAGGAAGGTCGAGCTCGGCTGATCGCGTCGGGTACCCGGGTGGAACGTCTAATGAAGGGCCCTGCCCCGATCCGAGAGGCTATTAGACACCTCCTCGACTTAGCTTGTCCGCGGGGTCTCAATCCGACCACACCCGCTCCGTCACCTCTCCCGTTGGCTGCTGGTTCTGCTGAGGGCGCCCAAATATCCAGAGCAGAGGCGTCCGCCCCAGCATCGGTAACTGGTAGCACGGGAGGGGCTCCTCGTCTACGGATTTGGGATACTTCCCGAAGCCCTAACCCGCCACCGGTGCCAGCCGGCGAGTCGGCGGCTTCTCCATCGTTCTCCGAGGATCCTCCGGTACACGAAAAAAAACGTCGGTCCAGCCGGATTGCGTCGCTCCATCCCCCCCGGGCAACCAAACGGCCTAAACAGTCTGCCGCGCTGGCGAGCGCGGCCCAGGTTCGTGGAGACAATGGACCGGGTCCTAATCCCACTTCGACCCCAGCTCCGTCCGGTTCGCTGGCTTCCGGGAAATCGCCCCATCGTTCTCGCGCTACAAGATCTTCATCTAGAGCTTCGTCTGCTTAGGATCTCCTCAGAGTCTCCCCCCACGACCCTCAAGGCCCATCCACCGCCTCTCCCGATGGGGAGGGGGCGCCCGACCTGCCGGACATGGACGGTGATGAGGCCTCCGCCGAGGGCTACGAGGGGTCACTTTCCCCGGACGTCTTCGCGTTTGACGAGAACGAGTCTAAGGAGTCCTCCGAGGAGTCTCCCCGTCTTGATTCCCGCTGGAACGTCCTGACCTTCCGAGCTGCTGCGGCTCTCCTTGGTCCAAGGCGCCATGGGGTTTGCGTATCAAAGACCTCACTGGCGCCCTCGTCGCCCGGGCTTTGTCTCGCCCGCCGTTGTGGATATTTCTACCGGCACCCGCAACGCCTAAGGACACGGACTGTATTCCTGAGTAGTGATGTTTTTGTAACATTTCCGAAGTATTCAAAACTATTTTTGCTTCCTACCAAATACCACCAAAGTTACAAAAGTCTACCAAATTCCATCACCCTTCCCAAAGTCCAATATCCCCGTTTCTCTATGGATTCTGATTGGCAAATACTGGATAAATTCAACCAATGATATTTTGGTAGACTTTGGTAAAGTTCCGAATATTTCAGAACAATTCGGTAGGTATTGGATTTTCGTAAGTCTACCATTACCTTAACATCACTATT
>MIQA02000328.1:6457-26956 GCA_001887855.2 Sclerospora graminicola | reverse complement strand
ACTTCCAACAGCTGTCGGACTCGCAGCGCATCCTGAACCAGAAGGCCATGGCCGCCTTGAAAATCCAGAGTAAGTACATTTTCGCCTATTCAGGACCATCTCTCCACTCGCTCACTCGGTATGCGTTCTCAGAACAAATTGTCACGTGTTTTCACGTCTTGATGATCGAGTCCTCTCAGGCCGCGCTCGAGTTGTCGGTGCACTACGAGAGGTACATCCTCTTCTCTCGGCAATTGGAGAGTTCGCAGGTAAAGTTGGACAATCTGGAATACCGCCGGATCCGGCTCGCCAAGAAACTGGAGAAACATCAGAAGACGTTGTACCGATCAGCTTCTGCGTCGCCCGAGCTTCTGCGTGGAAACCGAGAAGTTGAAGCCGAGTACGCCGAGACCCAATCGGGTGTTGGTGAAGCTCGGGAGGTGTTTTCCAAGCTTGCGCAGGATCGCACGAACTGTTTAACTTCCATAAAGGAAGGTAGAGCTCGTCTGATCGCGTCGGGTGCCCGGGTGGAGCGTCTAATGAAGGGCCCTGCTCCCATCCGGGAGGCTATTAGACACCTCCTTGACTTGGCTTGTCCGCGGGGTCTCGATCCGACCACTCCCGCTCCGCCACCTCTCCCGTTGGCTGCTGGTTCTGCTGAGGGCGCCCAAACATCCAGAGCGGAGGCGTCCGCCCCAGCATCGGTAACCGGTAGCACGGGAGGGGCTCCTCGTCTACGGATTTGGGATACTTCTAACCCGCCACCGGTGCCAGCCGGCGAGTCGGTGGATTCTCCATCGTTCTCTGAGGGGCCTCTGGTACACGGGAAGAAACGTCGGTCCAGCCGGGTTGCGTCGCTCCATCCCCCCGTGGCAACCAAACGGCCTAAACAGTCTGCCGCGCCGGCGAGCGCGGCTCAGGTTCGTGAAGACAATGGGCCGGGTCCTAACTCCACTTCGATCCCAGCTCCGTCCGGTTCGCTGGCTTCCGGGAAGTCCCCCCCCATTGTTTTCGCGTTACCAGATCTTCATCTAAAGCTTCGTCTGCTTCGGCTCTCCTCAGAGTCTCCCCTCATGACCCTCAAGGCCCATCCACCGTCTCTCCCGATGGGGAGGGGGCACCCGACCTGCCGGACATGGACTGTGATGGGGCCATCGCCGAGGGCTACGAGGGGTCACCTTCCCCGGGCGTCTTCGCGTTCGACGAGAACGAGTCTAAGCTGTCCTCTGAGAAATCTCCCCCGTCTTGGATTCCCCACCGGAATGTCATGACGGCTTCCGAGCTGACCGCGGCTCTCCCTTGGTCCAAGGCGCAATTGGAGGGCTTGCGTATTAAAGACCTCACTGGCGCCCTTGTCGCCCGGGCTTTGTCTCGCCCGCCGTTGTGGATATTTCCACCGGCACCCACAATGCCTAAGGACACGGACTGGATTCCTAAGCTTGGGGTGATCGGACCGCTGAACGCGATCTTGTCTCGCAAACCCTGGGCCGTACTGGCGACGGACATGCCAGGAATGGGCCTACCCCATGTCGGCTGGTTCGCGGACTTTCGGGAGGCGTGTAAGGGGTATCTCTCCCGGCATGGGCAAGCCATCTTGGAGTCTACCCATCATCTTTTCATCTTTGTTGCCGCCGGGCGTGAGTTTCCTGCTCAACCCCAATACCGAGTCGACCGTAAGAACCGTCGGAACCGAGCGACCGAGGGCTAGACAAAGGTTTGCAACCTCGTTGTTGCTGGCATCCAGCTCGGCCACTGCGACTTGGACATTTTTCTCCACCCTATCATGCTACATCTGGCCAACCGCCGGGTGGAGAAAAGCGGACATCCGGCCGAAAGCGGGACTTGGTATCCACGATTGGGTCGGGCTACCACTCTCCAAACTTCGCTCGCTGAACTCGACCAACAGGATCCGTGGCGCAACCAGTCCCGGCAGGACTCCGATCGCCACCCTGGCCTCCGCGTGCCCCGACTCCGAAACAAGTTCCGCTGAGCCCGCCAGGGATGATTCATGAGGCCAGTCTTAACCATTGCTACCTCTTCATCCATTTATGGCTATTTGCTTTGATAATACATCTTTCTTTCATTTCCCACATCAAAACCACTTGTCCGTCCTTCTAGTTGGAAATATTCATCCGGCTCACCACTCCTGCTGATCCCTCAAAGTCTTCCATCCGGCACCATACTGACTCTAATATTACTCCAACACCCGATCGGCTCACTGCTGACCAGACTAATTTCCATCCGCCGGTTGATTGGCTGATTAGTGTTAATTAATCCGGCCGTGCCTGCTATCCGGCAGCCGGATGGTCTAATTTTCTGGCTCCGCCTCACCTTCTTCATGGGTCTGCATGACTCCGAAGCGGTTTCGGCTCGCCCGTCGGCGATCGAATTCTCTCATTAAAGCTCCACAATTTAGATCCAGCTCGTCCACCCACGACCGCTCCTCGCAATTTTTCCACTGCACGAGAAACTCTCTGTGGATCCGCCCAAACCGGGTTTTCCGTCCATTCCGAACGTCCAAAATTTCTTCTACTTCGTACTCATCCGGATCTAGCGGCTTGTCCCAGCTATCCTCCGGCAGTAGGGCTTCGTCGAAGTCGAGCCGGTCGCTCTCCACCGTAAGGTGCGTATTCGGGCGGTCCGGGAAGTGTTTAACCAACTTCAACTTGGAAACATGCACTATCGGGAAAACGTTATAATCCGTGCCTGCCGTAACCAGCTTGACTGCATGATCCCCGACCAGTTCTGCTACTCGGAAAGGGCCATGCCACATATGAGCCAACTTCCGTGCATAGCCCTCCTTGACCCGATCCAGATACAGCCATACCCGGGAACCGGGCTCTATGCCGTGTTCTCTGGCTCGGTCGTTATTCTGATCGGCGCGGTCCTTGATTGCTTGTCGGAGGCGTTCGTTTACCTGTTCCCTCGCCAGTGAATAGTGGCGTTGCACTCCCATCCTCCAGCGACGGGCGTCTCTGTCCCGGCTTCTGGTGCACCCTATTGGTATGGCGGCTTCCAAAGTGGATCGGGGATCCCATCCATAAGCTAAATAAAAAGGGGTGTCGCCCCTTACCCGATCGTACGACGAATTGATGGCGAAAACCAGTCTCTCCGCGTATTCGTCCCAGTCGCACTGATCCGCCTCCACCACATACATCTTGAGGGCTCTGGTCAGAGTCTGGACCATCCTTTCGGCCTTTCCGTTCGCCTGCGGGCGGTAAGCCATAGTTGCGCTCTGTTTCTGTCCTAGGATCTTGTTGAAGGCTCGGAATACGTCCGCCATAAATCCGGGCTCCCTATCGTGCCGGATGACCTCGCTCGCCCCGAAACGCCTGAACACACATTCCTCGTAACTTTGCGCAACCTGTTGGGCGGTACGTGTGGAACTGGCCTTTGCTATGACCAGCCCGGTAAACAAATCCGTCCAGATCAGCAGCTCTGTGTACCCATTTCGAGATTTGGGTAAGGACGGGATATGATCCATCGCAATGACTTGAAAAGGATAGGTAGCCTGTATATTCCCAGGCGACCGCCCTCTAATGGTCGGCCGGCCCTTCCCTGTTTCACAATCCGGACAACTTCCCACATAAGCTTGTACGCTGCGGTAGAGGCCCCGCCAGTGAAAATGTGCCTTAATTTTGTGATATGTCCGGCCGATGCCCTGATGTCCTCCTTCTAGGCTCACGTGATAGTGATGGAGGATATCCGGTTGTAGGGTAGTGGGTACGACCAGCCGAGCGGATTTATCCCTCTCGATCTCCGGCTGGTCAGCGTCTCGGTAGAAAAACAGTAACCCGTTTTCATCCACTTCGTAATCCGGGGCTAGTTTGAAGCATTCTTTAGCTTGTTCGGCGGTCAGTTTATCCACTTCCCCTTTAAGGTATGCCTTGAGATCCACTATCCACTCCTCTTCGTCCTGCGCTTGGAGAATCCGCTCTGCTCGTAACTGTTGCACTATCCCTTCGCTCATTGCTTCCGGAGATGGTGAGCCAGCGGCTGAAGAACGGCGCTTTTGCGACCGGGTGACGGCGCTCACCTGGATTACCTCCTCCGTGTTGGCCGGATGGATAATTTCGGGCAGCCGATTGATCTCCGTCAAATCTGATAACAGAGCTGGATCGGAAACCGTTACCCCGACTTGGTCACGCATGGCTAGCGTAGCCAAGTGATCTGCACTCTTATTCCAGTCCCGTTTGACATGTACCAGTTCATGTTCCGGCCATTTCCGCAGGGCGGACATAACCCGATCGTTCAACAGTCTTAGCCGGGGCGCCTTGCAATCTATCTCTCCTGTGATTTGCCGGATCACCAGATTGGAATCACCACATATGATGATCCGCCCCTGCGTCCGACCAACCAGCAGATCTAGGCAAAGTAAAAGCCCTCTGTACTCCGCTTCGTTCACAGTTATGCCAGGCGTGAAATCCGAGGCGGCCGTGACCACTTTCCATTCGGGCAACTTCCACACAATAGCACTATAGGCCCCGACTCCCTTCTTTACACTCGCCGACCCGTCAAAACTCAAAACCATTAGTTCCTCCGTGGGTCCCACTGTTGGCGGCGGTAATACGATGGATTGTCGAGGCTGCTTCCGAGGCGCTATAGCTATCAGTGCTTCCTCCACTTCTGCCCTTGGGGTAATGCTGGCCGCCAGCGTGCCCAGTATCTCCTCTTCTCCCTTAGTACACTTAATTACTTCGAGGGACCACTGAGACAGCAGAGCCGCCCATCTACCCAGCCGGCCGTCAATTCCATTCGCCGTCAGGAGCCATGAAAGGGTCGACCGTCTAGATAGTACCTTGATAGGCCGAGACACCAGCATAGTATAACACACATCCAGGATCCGCAATAAGGCCAAAACTTCTTTATCCACTAACCCGTAATTAACTTCATTAGCCTTCAGGGTCCGGCTGGTGAATGTCACAGGACAGTACACTCCGTCATGATCTTGAACAAGGGCAGCTGAGATGGCCCATTTGTTAGCGTAGATGATGACCACAGGAACCTTATTAACATCGAAATGTTTCAGGACCGGTGTAGTCGCCATCTTCGCCTTCAACATGCCAAAGGCTACCATCGCTCGGGTCATGTGGTCGTCCGGGCCGGCCGCGCAGGAATCCGGCAGCCGGCCGCCTATCGGGGCAGAGAAGGGCGCCTTCTCATTGGCCGAATTAGCTGACAAGGGCGGCATCCCATTGGCTGATATTGCCGGCCCGGCTCGCGTTTCCGCTTGCCTATCCTGCTCTCTCAGCTTGTGGTAATCCACCTCCCGTAATTCATACAAAACCGCCGCATAGACCGCGAAATCCTCAATGAACCGACTGTAGTAATTCAGGCTGCCCAAAAAGGATTGCATAGCCTTTAGGGACCGCGGGAAAGGTAGATTACTCAAGGACTCCAAATCCTTCGGATTAGCTTCCAATCCGGCGATCGAAACCTGATGGCCCAAATAGGTCACCTTAGTCTTTCCCCAGAAACTCTTAACCACACTAATCGAAAGATTCCACTTTTCACACGTAATCATCAACTTTTCCACTTTGTCACACAGTAAATCCCAGGTAGTTGCCGTCACGAGAATGTCATCAATGTAAGACCGCCGCCCCAAAACTGAAGGTTTTGGGTCGGGGTCCGGGTCACCTTCGGTGAACACGTCACCGACCAGAGCCGGATCTTGATCCGCCTTGATCTTGAAGTGTCCATACAGCGCGTTATCTATCAGCCGTTGATAAATCTGCGGGGCATTCTTCAGACCGAACGGCATCCGGTTCCACTCGAACAACCTGAAGGGCGTCACGAACGCAGAGATCTCCCGTGCACGATCGGTCATAGAGACCACCCAGAATCCACTGGCCATGTCCAATGAGCAATACCACAAAACTTTATCCAGGTCTTCCAACAGGTCGTTTATCAACGGCATCGGGTAAACCATCAGCTTAGTCAGCCGGTTCACCAGCCGGTAGTCAATGCACAACCTTATATCCACCCCATTCTTCTTAATAATAATTACAATGGGCGATGCCCATGGCGAGGTGGACGGCCGAATTATCTTGGTGGCCAGCAAACCCTTGATAAGCTCTGACAGCTTTTCCCGATACTGGGGGGCGACTCTTCGGCATCTTTGTGCGACCGGCTTGGCGCCTCCCACATCAATGTCGCATACCGCCCCATGGGCGGCCGGAGGAAGTGCGTTTCCTGGTCCGATCAGCAGATGCTTTCGTTTCCATATGATATCCTTCAGCCTGCTGATCTCTTCCGGGGTGTTCACATCCGGGTCTCCCACTTGCAGATCGTCAATAGTAACCGCTGGGGGACAGGGGGTTACCTCAGGTAGCACCGCCATCTGATCCTCCATGCCTTCAACATATAGCTCACCCCCTTCATGAATGCAGACTTGGTCAGCTTCGACTATTTCCGAATTTTGATCGGCCGGCTGGGTCAATCCGCCTCCGGCTATTTCCGAATTCTGATCGGCCGGCTGGGTCGATCTGCCTTCGGCTATTTCCGAATTCTGATCGGCCGGCTGGGTCGATCCGCCTTCACCTCGGTCATCAAACCATCCGCCATCGGGGGTGACCGCATATGTAACTCTGCTTTGTCCTTTCTCCCGATTCCGTCGTTCGTCCGTCTTCCTCTGGGTGGGCAAAACCAGTTCAGCGATCGGGGCATAGTCTCGGCCAATACGTTCAGCCGGATCCGGCGACGGCCGGCTCCGCGTCAATATCTTAGAAGGGTCCGGTACTCGGGTTTAGCCACCATCGGCGTCTGGTCCTCTTCCAATTCTTCCTCTTCGCTGACCAAATCGGTGGTTGCCTGAAAGGCCAGGTTTTGCCACTCGATATAGCGTCTTGAGCCAATAGTGACATAACCCGGTCGGCGGGGCACCTTGTCCTCGGACAGCCACATTCCAATGATCACGTCTTCATGCAAGGTGAGGGGCCTTTTCGAGATGTTGGTCTCGCTTATAGAGTTGAGATGACCATCCCCTTTGACAAACGAGGGTACCCAGCACTCGCCCCTTGTCAGCCATAACTTACGCCGCCTGTCGTGTGGTCGTACCATTACTTCCACCGCTTTTCCCACTGGCACCGTTACAAACTGACCTAACTTGAGGAACTGGACGTGGTATAAGGGCCGCCGGCCGGCCAGCTGGATCTGTACCTCATCCGGCAACGTCAATGTTCCATGCGATAAATCCAATCGTATGCCGGCTGGGACCATAAAGTCCATACCCAGATTGCATCCTGCCCAGCCAGCTTGCCTACCCAGGCGGTAAAGTAATACACCAAAGACCCAGCCAACGTAATCTTAACTCTTGTCCTTCCTTGGGTCATGTATGAACTTTCTCCAATGCCGATACATTCCTGCCGCTTCATCTCGTCTATCTCACACCCCACCTTACGAGCAAAGGTGGTGTCCACGATAGACACTTCCGCGCCAGAGTCGAACAGCATGGTAGCTTTCTGGTTATTGATTTTGCCATCCGCCTTGGCCTGCTTGAACCATTTATCCGGCGAATGATATTTCCAATAACCTCGCGACTCGCCGGGTAACAGATTCAATTCCATACGCACTTCGGACCGAGAATATTCGTCCGTCCGTATACTGCTCACCAGGAAGGGGTCAGCCGTGCTGCCCGGGGACCGGATAACATAATCGTCAAACTTACATGTATTGTCGGTTACGCTTTGCTTTGCTTCTTGATTATCCTCCTTACCGACATACGCATAGATACTAACACTAGACCGCTCGGCTCGAACCAGATTCCAACCTGGCGAGCGATCTAGTTTAACATCTTTTCCACTCCGGGCGGCAACATTCCAGCATGCTTGGTCGGGACGTACCACTTCTTCATCTGGTTGTAGAATTCTTCAATTGGGCACAGTCCCGCCTCGTGCACCTCCCCGCAAGTCTTACACGTAAACAGGCAGTGTTCCGCCGGATGTCCTTTCCTCTCGCACTTCTTGCAGGTCAGCCGCTTCCAACAGCTCCGGTCGTCATGCTTGATGGACCCACAGTGGGTACATTTGCGCCTGGGGTAATCCTGGTCAGTTCGAGCCGGAAAACCCTTCGGCTGACTGGACCCGGCTGGCAGCCTGGATGGCTGACTGGCTTCTGCCGAGAAAAGGTACCGGTACTGCTCCTCTTCGGACTCGCCCCCAGATCGCTGATACTCCTCTCTGAGCTGGTCGCGTCTGACTCTCGGGCGACCATGCGGACGGCTCGGGCCGTCCTGGTAGATGGCGGCCGGCTTCCTTGATCCGCGTTAAAACGGGACTTGAAACGGCCGGTTCCAACTGCCGCCTTGGGGCCTCGCTTCTTCGCTCTTAGGTAGGTGCGCAGCGTCAATTCCAGCTCCGTGGTGTTCTTCAATCGCAGTAACGCCAGCTGGTCCGCCAGCTCCCGATCGTCCAACGTGCTGATAAAATGTTCCACATGTTCACGAGCGGCTTCCGACCGGCTGGCATCTTCTTTAACCGGGATATCCGCCCTCATGCCAGCGACATTTAAGCGATGGAGATACTCCAGGGGGGTCTCATCCGCCCGCTTCTTGGTGTGAAAATATTGACGCGCCGCCGACGTTCCAGATCCACAGTATTGTTCTTCGAACGCATCGGCCAATCCCTTCCAATTAACTCGGATTTCCCGGCTGAGCTGTTGGATCCAGTTTTTCGCTGGACCTTTCATCAAATCTCCAAAGATCAGGCACTTCTCATAGTCCGACGTCCGGTCTCTGAGAAATGCCGACTTCGTCTTGCTCAGCCATCCTCGGGCTTGGTCCTCGTCCGTGTCGCGTCCGGTGAAGTCTTTTAGCTCGGACGTGGCCGACATTCGCACCCTCGTGATCGCTCCCGAATCCGCATCAAACGCTTGGGCCGAGGCCATATGGGCTCGGCGGGCCATCCCCAGATCCAAGTCATCCGGATCGTAATGGTACTTGGCCGACTTGACGGATTCCATATCCACGTCGCTGAGAGACAGCTTCCTATTCGTTGGCCGACGTCCGGTCCGGCGACCTGTCTGGCGGCTCGGCGGGGCGGCATGGGGTTCACTCTGCTTGGACTGCACCGACTCCATGTCTTCGTCACTCGGCTCCCTCGCATAGTACTGGACTGGCTCGGACGCCTGACTTCCACGACGAGCCGGCTGGTCCGGTGACTTCGGACTGCCGCGGCTGGCACTCAGCCGACGCTGCTCTTCCAAGTATCGTTCCATCATCGCCGAAAACATGTTATGCAGGTGATCCGGCACTTGAAGGCTCTCCTGGGGGTCGGCTTGAGGGGCGACTTGGGGGGCGGCCGGGCTGCCGGATCGACATTCCTTTTTGATCCGCCCATCCGCGTCTTCGTCTTCCTCCTTCGGTTCTGGATCCGCCGTCGCCGTCCGCCGGGCCTGTACGCTGTACTGGCTGGCTTTCTTCCGCTCGGGCGTATCCGGATCCTCACGTCCTCCAAGCCTCATGGCCGTCGCCACACGCGCTGCTCCCCTTGGGCCAAGCGTCATGCGGGTGATACCCACCGATGAGTCGGATGAGTCCGCTTCCGAAGGGGCAGACTCGTACTGCGAAGAACCCGAGTGTATCCCGGCCGGTCTGCTTGCTGCCGGCGGCGTGGACGGCGCCACTCCAGTCGTGGCTGTCATCTTCTTCGACGGCGGCGAACAGCCCACTAGCGGTACCAAGCGGTCGTGCAGTGCGCTGGACGCCTCCTTCAACTTGTCCACCTTCAGATCAAACAGCTCGTTCGGATCAAACACGCCGGTGTTAATGCCGGCTTGTTTGAGTTGATCGAATAGTCCTCTGATAAGGGACACGTGGCCGTCTGAGAGAGTTGGGGAGAGACGGGACCTTTCAATCCGCCTATGATCTTCGGCCGTGTTATTTTCAGCACCTTATCCGTCCGCAAGAACTGCCCCAACTCGTGAAGATGGAAAGCACGCTCCAGGTCTGTATCCGTTGATAGGCCGTCCTGCTTTTCTTCTTCTTCTTCGAAACGTTGCCTATCTTTGTGGGTTGTATAATCCGATTCCTGTCAATCCGGTCTCTTTAGGGGTAGGTGGGCCGGATCGCGACTTTGTCCCGATCCGGCCGGCTTCCCACTCCGGTCGTATCCGACTTCCGCTTTTTCTTTCTTGATTTTTTCTTTTATATCCATCATATGCATTTGTTTGTTAGGATCATGGTCGAAACCATGATCCTTCCTCGGACTATGGTGACTTGCACCATAATCCGATCCGGCTCTAGCCGGGGTATAGCGGCTGGCACTACAGTGAGTAGTACCGTAATCCGGCACAGTACCGTAATCCGCCCCCGGCGGAGCCTCTAGGGGAGTAACTTCTTCTTTAATGTCAACCTCGAGCTCCCCCAATCCGAGGCGACCATCGCATCCTTCCATCTTCAGCAGCATTGGGGGCGATATGCCTTCCCCCAATGCACCCGACACCACATCGTCAACAAATTTGACAGGTTTAGGTCTTTCGCCCGCTAGGGACTCGCGGTGATATCCAGGGTCACCAAGAGATCCGGGCACGCGCACCATTGTGGTGTAGTCGCTCTCAGAAATTCTTCCTGAGACGCGAACACCCACGGGGGGCCCAGACGACTGACTGTCGGAGGGGTACTCCGTCCATCCGAGTCATGATCCGATCCGGCATCCGGCCGGCTGGATCGGTCACTTCCATCCGCTTGATCGTGACGACTCGGGTGTTCCATGTTGAAAGCTCACCTTGTGTACCCGTCAGTACTGGCGGTTGCGCTCTCTTGGTGGACCCTAGGGCGAAAAGTGTAAAATCCGTCGAATAGGGAGATGAGGGTTAGGACTAGGGGTAGCTCCTGGGCGGGAATCGTCACCGGGAAGCTCGACTGGCAATATACTTGACCTTTGTATACTGCCGGCTGGGCCGAGAATAATCGATCGGCCAGCTAAACCAATAATAATGGTGAATCCAAGCGTGTATGTAAAGGAGAATCCAAATATAACTCCACACTCTTCCACAGAAGGCCAAAATGTCACCACTTCCCGATACAGTATCCGCTCCCACTTCCGGAACTGCCCAAAAATTATCTCTTTTCAAACTTGGTACAGTTAAAGAACATAAGCTTCCGAAAATTGTGTATTGATTTGTACCACTACTGTGGTACTCACTCTATTATTCATTTGCTAAATCAAACAGTAGCTATGACTCAAGGTAAAAAAGCAACAGTTTTCGATAAGTGACCTGTTGGGGAGCTCGTAGATCAATGCCAGCCAGTGTTAGTGATACAGTTCTATGAAAAGTGTTACAACAAATGTATCGCTGCTCGATTCAATTGGACGAAATTGGACGATCAAGTGCGGGCCTTGTGAACGTTTCAGCTAGCGGCTCCACGGTGCATTATGCACCAAGGATCCGGATCCAACAAGCAGATTTACTATAGTCATCTAGCGCAAGGCAAAGGTCTCGTGAGTAATAACAGAGCAATGATACACATTAGCTCTATTTCATGCTGTTCCTTCTAAAAATGGATAGCCTATATTAACTGATCATTTCTGAAAATCCGTAAGTGAGAGCGGATACTGTACTTAATACCGTGTTCTAAACACGGGCGACTTGAGGTGAGTGTACGAAACGCCGCGACTCCCGATCAGGGGACTTTCGGTGGGTTAGCTTAACCTTCCCCGGGCAAACCAATAGCAGCAAGAGGGGACCTTGTTAGCCCTCCGCTGTGAACCAATAAAAGCGACTTGTGTCTAAGAAAGCGAAACGTATACTGATTTATCCCTATATCCAATACTCCCTTTTGTGTAACCTACCCCAAATAGCCCGGCTGAACAGTCATGTGTCTTACCCGAAGTAGCCCGGTTAACTCCGATTTTTGTGTACCCGCCCGGCCGGTACACCAACCCCAGATGGTACCATCCCGGCCGGTACACCGAACCTAGCTGGTACCAGTCCGGCTGGTACATCGAACCCGGCCGGCTCGGCCGGATGGCCATCCATCTGAGCTCCCTGGCCGCTGGCGCTAGCACTTCCTTGGCAGCTCCACGTCCGATCCGGGTGCCTCCTTCATCCACTAGAACACTCATCCTCCTTCAGGCCCCTTTTCGCTCATACCTTCCAACCAATCCGCCACCAATCCGCCCCTCGGCCGTCCGCCATCCGCGGTCGTTCCGTCCGCCTAGCCCACTAGCCCCACTATCCACGTCTTCCGTCGCGTTCGTCGGGCCTGATTCCAGGCTTGACGACGTCCGGCCGCTAGTAGATACATCCGGCGGCCCTCAGATCGCGTCCTCTGTTGACCGGTCCGGGCATCCAGCTAAGGGCGACATTTCCACCAATCAGGTGGGGGCGTCCACTATCATTAGTCCGTTAATTTCTGGGTCACTTCACCAAATCTTTGGCATCTTTTGTTGCTCCGTAGGCATGGCGCGTCTAGAAATTTTGTGCACAGTTATGTCACCCCAAAGTACGAAATAATCCAAATTTGGTTGTTAAAGAATCCGACATTGCTTGAAACCTCATTTTCCCAAAACATAAAAGTCCAGCTTTGGAGGGGAAAATGTGTAGTATTTATACACGTACTGTATGTAGGCCTTACGCAATTGTGGCATTCATGCTGTTTGCGATCGCCAGGCCCATTTTCACAAAAACATGTCATCCTACAGCTCTGTATAGCTAATTTTTTTGAGTTTTATTTAATTGCGCAGCGTCCTTCGAGAGCCTTGTGTTGCCTTTACTCCCATAGCAAGCACAATGTAACATGGTATACGGTACAGTACGAGAAAAGTTTACTGTTATATTCTATATATTCCCTATTGCGATAGTCTATGAATATCAGATTTCGATACGACATTCTTTGTCGAACACGCGAAACCCGATTTCGAGCGAAATAGCAGATCTTTTGAGACCCGATTTCGAGGCTAATAGAATTTGAAAATTGCATTTTTGCCGAACACAGCCATTATTGTAAATGTATCACAGAAATACTGCAACGTAACGGAAGGGGTTATTGCCAGTTACTAGTACATAGACTTATCTGCTAGTCAATAAAATTACTCTATAATGCATGTCAAGCACTCTGATTGGCTAAACAGACGAATTACACGGTATATCATTCCGCGAGAAGGATCACGCTTGCGAGCTGTGATAGTCACGCCGCGCACGACAACCTCACCAAGACAATGAAAATGTATGTTGGCGGCGCCAAGGTAAGGGTTCTGATGTAGCTGAAATGTGTGATGAATGAAAACATGTGTATTTAATTCATCACACATTTCTGCATCAGAAGTCGATAGATTTGTTTCGAGTGATGTAATAATGGAGCGGATGGATGCTCTTCGGTATCTATACTTAGTTGCTACTTCAGATGTATAGATCGCCACGTAACGCGGTAACGCCCAGTCGATCCTATAACACTCTAAGTATGTGTATGTCTATGAATCTATGCATACTTGAAGTGCTGCAGTTTCGGCAATAATCTGGGTAACTCGTCTTTTTACCTCATAAATTCCTTTATTTCAGATGGTTCGTCTTCGTCAATTTTAGAGCGCTAAAAAAGCCAGCAAAATAGACATTGATTTTTACTTTGATTCTGTATGCTCCCGAGCAATTCGGGGTCTAAAGCAGCTGAGATATAGTAAAATTATTCAGGGGTCGAAGTCTCGGCAATAACCCTTTCCGTTACGTTACATTAATCTTAGCAAATAGCAGTAATTTAGGTTAGATAATTTTCATTCTTGACTTAAAAACGCTCACTAATGTGGAAAATTTGAAGTTTACCAAACAATGACATTTGCTTAGCTACTAAATGCGCTCATGGTAAAGCCACACAACTATTTCTGCCTGTGTTTTGACTCGTGACGATATCATAGTCGTGGTACTATATAATACTTTCATCATGTCACTCTTGCCAGCTACCCGAGATGGCGTTTTGTCATCGTCACACCCCGGCGAAATGCAAAAGCGTTTTGTCAAAAGCCAAGGATTAACAAAGTTAAAGTAATATGTGCTCGATTGGGGTTCACTGCACTTGGCTTTTAATTGGACGCGCCATGAAGTTCTTTACTGTAACACAATGGGTTTTTGAAAGAAGTTACCTAGCTGTAATCTCGGCAGTAGTTAGTCGACTGAAACGCTATATTTTTGCCGTTTCAGTATTATACCCTCCGTTCCAAAGTTATTGTCGGAGTTATTTTAACAGTGAGATAAATGTCAAAATACCGTTTATTTGCTATTAATTATATAAAAATATAGAGTCTTGAAAGTGCTTTCATTTGCTGATACTTTGAGGCTTACATTTTTCGCTAGCACTAACTTAGCTGTAATTGCGAATAACCTTTAAATTTTGGAGTCATTTGACGGAGCACTAGTAGATAGAGAAATTTCGCTCCTATCTCTGCCGATCAAGGTGCTGGTGATGGAGGAAATCACCTTCGCATTGATATAATTATTTTACGGCTGGACCAGTTTTGGATGAATGTGAATTGGTTAAGGATGAGGTACCCCATGATGCTATTTTTTCTACGAAGAGGAAGGAATTGACCAAGGGCAACGACGAGCGGTTTACGAATATATATTAACCACTGCTAAAAGGCTCGGCAGCACTCCAACAACTGCTCGCTCTTCCATACGTATAACATCAACCGGGTCCGGTCCAGCACGTTGATTGGGAAAAGGCCTGCCCAGCAAGTACTCTATAAACGAAGCCATGTCTACCTTCATGAGCAAATACACCATAAGTGATGTCATGCCTACATTCATGAGCACATGTGGCTTGGCTTTAAAGAAGAGCATTCATTTCGACTGACTGTAGCCCTTCACTAATAAAAATAACATTGGGACGCTAATAGAACGTGAATCGGACAATAACTTTGAGACGGAGAGAGTACTTTGAAGTACCACCAGCGACAAAAACCCAGATCCTGGTTTCAAAACGTCATGATGAAAACCCCCAAAATAATGCATATGCGTTAAAATATGCACCTAACTTGTCCGCGTATTTTTTGGAACAAAAATGCGCCAAGTGTCGTGACACCACTTTTGCGGTAATCATGACGGCGAAAGAGAAGGCGAAGGACCGTAAGCTCGCCCGCAAGGCTGCCGCTTCACTAGGTCGGAAGCGTCGCTGGTGCCCCGAACTCCCGTTTTAAAATCCGTGACTCAACTGGACGGCTGCGCTCAATCCGGGGCTCGAGGAACACACTCCAATTGCAGCAGCTGCGCCGTCGCCGCTGATTGCGAGGCAGCTTAAATCTAAGTAAGATAAGCGTACTCGCGTCATCAGTCGCGCGAGAGTTATCGACAGACCCAGAAGATAGCAACTGCAACTCAGGCAACGAATCCACTGCGAAAAGTGCATCGCGCTTACCCTTCAGCGTGAACGAGAGAAGGATAAAGAAGAAGACGACTAAAATAAAATAAGAACATGATTTATTCTAATTTAAGTTAAGGAGACATTATCCCCACCGGAATTTTTATTATCCCCACCGGAGTTCAATGGTTTCTTTAGTTTTATGAGTCATTTCCACGGTTTACACTCTTTTTTCAAAATTCACAAGATCCCACCCCATTTTCTCTCTAGCCAACAAAAGAATTTATGATTCTTATAAGGCCAAGATGAGCTGCGCGGAGGGACCACCCAAAGCTATGCGCACATTCTCCCCGTCGCCTTCGGTGACAACGTCATCAGATGGCGAAGCGTCGGAGCGTGGCGCTCTTTTTTAAAGCAAGACGAGCTGCTAATTGATGTTGTAAACAGAAACAAGAAGATCCACCAGCGCTGGATGTTGGAGTTGGTGTTGGGCGTTGCCTTTCTTGTGATTGTGGCGCTCATTTGGACATTTGCCGATGTATATTTTCCATAATTTAAGTTTCCAGGGTCCGTTCTTCCATACGTACGTCGGAATTTCACTCTTTTCAGTGAATCTGCCCCTCTGGTACGCGTAGTCGGTCTTGCTTCCAAAAGCCAAAGGTTGGTGTCGAGGTCTACCGACGGATGGTAAACTCTTTCACAGTGAGATTTTGCGACGCTCAGGATCGCAAGCTAGTTACGGTCAAATCTTTTGCATCAGCGCTTTCATCTCGTCGCTCTGGTTTATTGCCAACTTCACGTAAAATAAAAGATTAAATCTCACGAGCGTATCCAGCAGCACAATCGTGAGCTCGACTTCGACAGTTTTCACGTTCCTACTTAGTGTGGTAGTTTTGAAGGAACCATTTGTCTAGATGACGCTGGCGGGTGTGATTTTCTGTATGGCGGGTAGTATCTCGACGATTTTTGATGAAAAAGGGAATGACGGTGGTGGGACTGACCATGGGCTTTGGAGATGTTGTGGTACTTTTTGCTGCCTTCATGTATGGTGTCTACACGTCTGCAATCCGTCGTTTGATCTCAGACAACGAGAGTGTGAGCATCTCGCTCTTTTTTATTTATTGGCGTCATCAATATGGTCTGCCTGCTTCCATTTGTCTTGGCCTTCCATTATTCCAGCATCGAGTCGCCCAGTGGTTTATCACTCATAATTTTGCTTCTCATTGGCGTAAAAGGTCTTTTTGACAACATGCTATCGGACTATCTCTGGGCACGCGCCGTATTGCTAACGTCGCCCTCTGTGGTTACCGTTGGGCTATCATTGACAGTACCATTAGCCTTCGTGGCTGACTTCTAGTTTCATGGTGTGCTGTCTACGAATATAACATTGCTTGCTTCGGTGCTCGACATTACTGGCTTTGTGCAAATCAACGTTGGCACAATGCAAAATCTGCACGAATATCCTCCCCAGCGCTCTACGGACTGCTCGGACAAAATTCCTAATCTTCGCCCACGTAGCAACAGCGTTGATGCGTTAGGCGTTTATGATTACAGTGCATATCTCTTTGTACTAGAATGATAAATAAGATCGGTAACTATCAAGGATTTAAATGGTAAAACTATGGTGAAGGTGTTCTATCGCGTTGTTTAGCGGAAAATGTATTTGGTGATTGAGTCTCCGTCGGCGATCTTTCGCGCTATCTTCATATTTAGCGTCGAAAACCGTCCAACTGGAGCGGTTTTGGGAGCGGTGACTTATCTCGAATTCTCGGCGCTTTTAAAGCCAATTTGGGGTGTTGAAATAGCGCGACCCATTGGAGATATTTTATCCGGCGTTTTTGCCTACTACCCCAAAAATCTAGCTGAAGATTTAGAAAAAAAGTTGAGCGTGAGATCGGTAAGCGTTTTGCCCCCCCCCTTCCGTAGGCGGACCCTATTTGCATCTCGCCAAATTTTCCGTAGAGGTGCGTATCAAGATTGTGGCTAGAGGCGTTTCTCAAATGGACGAGTATTACGATTGACTTTGTCTGAAACGCTTAGGAGAGTGTGTGACATTGGAAGATGTTCTGAAAGAGGATAAACGATTTTATGATTGGGAACAAATGGAAGCACGATAGCATGCGCTAGTGGAACTAGAGCGTGTTCAAGGGGCGGTAAAATTAGAAAGAGCATTTACGGCAGTGGAAACTGCTGGATGCATCCGGTTTTTGCATGGTTACTACTTCATTTTTGGGACTCAGAGACGGAAGATTGGTAATATTGGTGGTAACTCGATCTATGGTATCTCGGCGTCGCAACAACTGAACGTGAGTCGGCCAGAGAAAGATCAAAAGGCTTGGACACGATTGGATCGATGGTTCAATCTTAGTCCAGGAAGAAGAAGGTGAAGCTTGATACTTTGGTCTCTTTCATTTCATTGATGTGACGAAGGATTTATACTTCAGTTATTCATACGACATTACGCATACATTGCAGCACAATATGACCACAGAACCCTCCGAGCCAGCGGAAATATTTAGATGGAACTACTTTCTGACCCAAGAATTGAAATCTTGCTTGAGCGGTGGTGCAGCAGCTGATTTGATTGTACCGATCGTTGTTGGCTGCTATGAGCAGCGCAAATGCTCCGTATTCGGTCGTCTTGTAAGCATCGTCCTTCTTTCTTGGCGATCTCGTAACTTTGCTGGCACACGCTACTTAAAACGTTGTGTAGCCGATACTGGCAAAGCTGCGAATGACGTCGAAACGGAGCAGATCATTGAAGTATGAGATCTGGTAAGTTCAGCTCTTTTGTGCAACACCGTGGATCAATTCCTGTATTCTGGCCACAAGAGACATTGGCAACGCTGCCAAAGCCGCCTATCGTTCACAATCGTGTCGATCCAACATTCACTGCGACGCAAAAACACTTTGCTGATCTTTTCTCGCGCTATGGCTCGCGTATTGTTGCTCTGAATCTCGTCAAGCAGTCGGAATGGAAAGAATGCGAAGTTATTGTGGGGAACGAGTACATTAATGCTGTAGAATCAACTGTTTTATGTCACCAAACACTACGCTATGTGACATCGGATTACTCTCAACCGTTTTATGCCATCAAAGACTACGCTATGTGGCATCGGATTACTCTCGATCCTCGAGCCCAAAACAAGAAGATCTTAATGTACTGCAGTTGCTGGATAAAGTAGCGGTTTGGGCACTCATGCAGACGGGATTCTTCTTTAGTGCACTGAAGGAGCAGATTAGCCAAAACGGGAAGATGCGAATGGCGCACACATTCACTTCCAGTCCGTCTTCCGGATCGAGCGGAACACATTTGACATCAGGTACTCTTCAAATCAAAGGAGAAGAAAGTGACGAGTTGGCTTCTGTCAAAGAGCCACCATCGCTTTCCATTCGCTTTCCATAACGAAGAATGGCTCGAGCAGCAAGGGTTCTTCGAACAAACTGCATTGATTGTTTAGAGTTTGTAAGAATGTGAGTCAAGGTAGTATTGGAATGCGTGCCCTGGGTCAGCAGTGACTAGATACACGGAAGGGGCATCTAGGACCAGCCCTGGTGCGACCAACCTGGAAGCAACGCTGGCAAGTAGGCCGAGCCCGTTTCCTTTCACCAGTAGATACACCAGTACTTGATGCACCACCCGAGTAGTTGGCTTCACCACAACCCGCCTCAGAAATTGTGGTATGCTCGAAAAGAGACAAGTCGCAATGCACACAGCGTTCCTGAGGAGATTCTCGCATCTGGGAGGACCCCACAAGTCTGCCACGATCTCGACGAAGCACTGGGTCGAAAACAGCAGCTGCATTACCACTCGCCCTTTTCCTGATAGAGTCTCGTCCATCAGCCCCTGCAAGCGAGGTGGCGTCTGAAGGTACTCTTCGGTAATACGTTGAATCGATTCATAGAAAGTTGGTGGTGATGTTGGGAGAGCTACGGAGTCAACCACCTGCGGTATGTCCGGACGGTCTGCTTGTTGTGTGGGATTTGTTGGTGGAGATTGTTCCAATTTAAAGTCTGCCCTGGAAAGCGGTGCTGGAAGGAGAAATCGATGCACACAGGGCCATCCCATGCTGTAGACCATCATTTGCCTGCAGTAATCGCCATCGCATATTCCAAGACCAGCTTCAAAACGACGCAATGACGGTTTGTGTGCTGCTTTCAATGCATGACTGGAAATCTAAAATACGATTATTGGATAAGGGAAGTAAAGCGCTCAAATACGCGATGTTGCTAACCTTCTTCATGACGTTCTGCCATAATTGGCCGTTGCCTAAAGGGACAAGGCGACATGTTTTGTCATTCGATATTTGCCTCTTTATCTCATGGAGTTTGGAGATGCATGACTGATCAATGATCTTGTGAGTGACATGTAGGTCACCGGTAGAGGACAGCATCCACCTTTTGAGCCGTGTGCGCTTTTCACGAGTTGCGTTGTTGTATGCCCGTAATGGTTCACACTTCTCAGCCATGATTTAACAAACTTTTCTTTGTAAGACAGCCATTGGTGCTGAATATAGGTGAATGCCTCCACAGGGCACGAACGTGAAAGGCTCTGTACAGCCTCTTGATACCTTTTCTCTGTTGCTGCATTGACGACGGCCCTCCAATTCTCTTGCGTGAATAAATTGTACGCCGTTTTTCCTTCGTTTCTGGCAGGAAAATGTTTGCGCACATTTCCAAGAATATTTTTTTTCAATTTGCCAAATGCAAAGGATGGTCTTGCATGTTGGGAAAAGCATTTCGAGTCCATTCATGCGCGCAAGCTCACGGTAGGTTACAAAAACAAGATTATCGCGCGGTATGTTCTTTGAATCCAAGCTCTAAAAATTGAAGAGAAAGCGTCATCAAGGTTAACATAACGCCACACGGCAAGGTATTAGACAAGAACAATTATGCTTACTTCTTTAAATTGCGCCAACGCCGATTCGTAGTGCGCCCTTGTTTCTTGCGGGAGGAGGCAGAAGAATACAGTGTACGTTTGGTTGGTAGGAATGATGAAACACAGTGAATGAGTGACATTTTTTTATTTGTGTTTGTTGGTCTTGTAAGTTGAATCCATTACAAAGACCTGATTTGTGGGGTGTAGTCGCTCTCAGAAATTCTTCCTGAGATGCGAACACCCACGGGGGGCCCAGATGACTGACTGTCGGGGCACTCCGTCCATCCGTGTCATGATCCGATCCGGCATCCGGCCGGCTGGATCGGTCACTTCCATCACCTTGGTCGTGACGACT